>PVKB01005582.1:0-91674 GCA_004027205.1 Ctenodactylus gundi | reverse complement strand
CCCAGCCAATTTTTACGTGGTGCTGGGAACTGAGCCCAGGACCTTGCGCACACTAGGCAGGAGCTCTAACCCTCAGCTATGCCCCCTGCCCTGTCTCATTTTACATGCTAGAATATTTGAAAATCTGAAATTTAAAAAAGGTTATAAGTCCAAAACATGTTCACCCTTTAGCATCTAGGTAAAGGAACCTCAATCTTACTAGTTAGCAGAATCAAGAGTCTACAAGGCTATACCCTAAAAAAAAGGAACAAACAAAAAACTGCACACATCAGTATCAGGAGAGGAGCTGGAAACTAAGAGGAAGAAACAGTATCCATGATTTAGGTAAGGAGAAAGAGGCAGAGTGAAGTTAGATTTTTTTTCCTACATGCTCTTTTGCCAGTGATTCCACTGAAGATGTTCTAACTCACAATAACTAGACTCCTTACAATCTGGGCTTTATAACTCCATGACTTTACAGTAAAGACAAATAAAATAATCATAATATTTATGGTAAAGATGAATGGAATAATTATAATCTGCCTCTGAGTTCCTATGCACCAGTCAAAAATAGTTATCCATTTTCTGACTTAGGAGCACAAATTTTAATTGAACTCTAGTGAAATAAAATCGAAAATGAAATCTTCAGCATATGTACTGATACCCTAAAGTGGAATTTCCCCAAGGATTTCCAGAAGTGTATCAGTTGCTTCCTAGTACCAAGTAAGAAAGTCTGCTAAAGCCCCTTTGCTTGTCTGCTTTATTAATTTAAATCTAAAAGTTATTTTTAAAGGAAATCGAATGGTCTCTCTGATATGAGAGACCCAGATCACAACTCTTATGGAACTTAAAATGAAAAACAAAGTGAAACAGGGGGAAAGGGCAGGGAGGGAGGAAGCGGTGGGTAGGGGGAGGGACAAAAGGAGAGTGAGAAAGTCCTTGTCACCTAGACAAGATACGTAGGTGCACAAAATGCTCAACTTCATTGTAAAACTTAAATTTCGAGCTTATACATATCAATAAAGTGGGGAGGAAAAAAAGAAATGGAATAGGAACGTATAAGTTGGGGAGCTGCACAGGACGGGCGAGCTCACGGATGACCTCATTAAGTCTCCAGCCACCTCGGAGTGACGGTGGAAGGGGGCAGTGTGGCACAGGGAGAGGTGGCGTAACCTGACACGAATGAGCAGGTGGTGAAGACCAGGTAGCAAGCCAAGTGGGATATCTGAGAAAGCCACCCCAACCTACTTTGAGTTTGTGCTTTGACTGTTTTAGAATTTGTCAATAGGTATATTCAAAGCCATACTAGCTAATTTCCCAATAGTTATATAGTTAATTTTCCTGGGACACTACACCTGACACCCACAACTTAAAGGAAGAGAGGTGGAACTTATCTCAAGGTTCAGGTGACCCAGTCCCTGGCTGGCTGGCTGCAAGGCAGAAGCCTCATGGCAGGAGGGCATAGAAAAGGATAGCGTCTCCTCTGTGGCTGCCAGAAAAGAGAACAGAACAGGGAGGAGCCACAGAGAGAGAGCCAGGCCAGGCGACATCCTCTTCCAACCAGACCTCATTTCCTAGCAAGTCATCCAGGGAGAGAGGCTCATCAGTGGATGAGTCCACCAATGGGAGCACACCCCGCGATCCAGTCACCTTCCAAAAGCCCCACTTCTCAACTCTTGAAACTTCGGAGGAACATTCTAGATCTAAACCATAATGTGCTTCTCTTGTAGACCTACCTGACCTCACTGTGCCTGTCTCCAGTAGGGGCACCTGACCTTTATTCTCTGCACTTCCTTTAGAATTGCGTGGTCCCTGGGGAAGAGTCCCGCGTTTCCCGTGGACAGATGCATCTTGTGCATAACAACGACAGTGGCGGTGGAGCTCTCACCTCTGGAAGGGATGCCACTCCAAAGCGTGCCACTTTTCAATAGACTCCAGGTTCATTTAGACAACCTGCATGCATCAAAAAAGTGGCAGTAAATTAAGCAAGAAAATGGAATGGCATTTGCTATAGAGGTGGGCATTTCACACGAGAAAAAGCCCGGTGTGAGTGCTGAGCTTCGTTTTTTGGAATAATTTGTATTTCTATGTGTTTGAGGCACATATTAATTACATCGAGCTTGGAAAATCAGTGATGTACATATTGGTGGGTTTTTTTCCATTTTTTCCTTCCCCTTTTCTTCCCCCTCCTTTACCAGTTTCCCTCTCCTTTTCTACAGCCTACCTTCCCCATTCCTATCTTTTTTCTTCTTTATAAAAAATAATTTATACTTTGGGTTTTTCACATAAGGGCTTGGAGGCTGGCGGTGGGATGAGCAAAGCACACCTCTAGGCGGGTCTCTCCGGGGAATGGAAATGTAACTTCAAGTACCACATGGCCCCTGGCCTCTCTCTCTTCCATGTCGGTGCTGATATACTTTTTCCTTAATGCAACACAATACCCAATACTCACAACTTAAGAAATAATAAAAGACAGATTTTCGTTCTCAGGTTTAGATCTCACCCATCTGTGAGCAGCTCACAGCGGTGGAAGTGCATGAAGGTCTCTGCAGAGAGAAACTGCTCATAGAGTAGGAAGACAGGAAGTAGAGTGAGTGAGGAAAGGCAGCGCTGGCCTATCCGCTTCTGGCTCAGCATCCCAGTGGCCCATCTTCTCAGGGATCCGCCCCTTTGAGCAGGCCCCGCCTCTTAACAACACAGAAAATCCCCGGATTAGCCCCCATGATTGAGTTGCTTTTCACACTCGAGGCTGTGCGGAGACATTCCAGACCCAAACCGTAACAGGCTCCATGAGCTACGTTAAACTGCTTCTCATTTAACTGTTAGGTGGAGGATATTGTGCCCCAGCAACAAGAAAGCTGGCTACCAAGCCCACAAATAGTAAGGAGCCATTGACTCTTTCTTCGGATGCCCCCGTGGGCCGGAGACAGGAGGAAGGCTTCTACCTGTCGAAGTCACCCTGTAGGAATTATTTTAATTACATGTCTTTGTCTTCCTTTCTGTGTGCCAACATTATCCTACATCTGCAAAATGTCATTTTTACCTCATATGTCATTATATATATATATATATATATTTGTGTGTGTGTGTGTGTGTGTGTGTGTGTGTATCAATAAATTTTCCCAGGGTGCGCTTTCATAATTTCCACGTTGCAATTGTACCATTTTTAAAGAAGCTGTGGTGTTGAGCCAGTTACTTTTTTCTTTACTCGAGTCCCTCGAGTGTTTGCGCATGCCTGTGTATTTCTCAGTAATGTAACACCCAGGACTGTTCTGCTGTAGTTGCTAAGCGAGGAATCACGGAACCTTTCTCCGAGTCACAGGTCACCTAATCATCCCGAGCAATCAAAGGATTTGGAAATGTCAGCGCACGCGCCTGCACACGTCCAGCTGCGAGGACAATGGTGCCGACTCCGCTTCGGCGCTCGGCTTCTCTTATCTCTCACCTCTAAACCCGCAGTGCTTGGAGACCCTCGGAGATCAGAAAGCCAGAAGTCCCCTCCAGGGAATTGCTTCATCAAACCCATCCAATCTGTTTAAACCTGTTAGTTGAACCACACGCTGTGTTAGTTTTAAAGTGCATTTCTTTCAAGGACTACCTTCCTGTACGCTTGGCTGAGCCAGTGCCACCTTGAGTAAGAAGCTCTGGGCATCTGCTTCTTCTTTCTTTACTCTCGCATTTCCAGTACTGGGGACTGAACTCAGGACCTTTGCACTGATCTCTATCCTCAGTCCATTTTTTTTTTTATTTCAATCTTGAGACAAGGTCTCAGTAAGTTTCCGGGAAGCTGAGGTTGGGCTCGAATTTGCACTTTCACTTGAGTTACTTATTAATGACATCATCTTTCCTTATTTCACCTGGAGACACCAGTCAATATTCTCTTATGGAGCTACCTTTTTTTTTTTCCTTTGAATCACATTTATGGGAATACAAGCTCTTTGGTGTGAAGAAACAACAGAGTTTTAAGCAACGGTAACCACTGGGAAAGGACGGAGCCTACTGCAGGAACACCACAGGCTGGAGCCCCACATACACCATTCCCAGGCTGTGATGCCACGCGTGCCTGACCAATGGAAATTCATGTGTGGTGCACATTCCAAGAGATGTACTGAAGTAGGAATGTTCTGCACGAGCCAGAGCTCACGGTGGAGCAAGTCCAAATGCACCACCATAGCAAACATGAATACTGGTACTCTCTAGAAAAATGTAGCAGGATCTGGATTCTGAAATAAAACATTCTCAGTACGCTAGATATGAATGGAAACTTAACAACGTGAACACATCAAGACCAGAGAAACATGAGCCACCATCAAGAAAAAGCCAACAGAAGGTGCGTATAGTAGCGATGAAGATTCAAGGCTTTAAACCAGAGATCACCAACTTTCTTGGTGCCAGGGGCCAGTCTTGCTGATCTGACAAGCGGAGTTCTGGTGGCAACACGAATGATGGGGAGCAGCTGTAATTACAGGTGAATCTTCGTTCATTCACCCGCTGCTGCTTACCTCCTGTGGGGTGACCCTGCTCATCACACCCCCAAGAATGTATGGGACGATGAAATCAAAGGAGGGCACTCTGTGACCACAAAGAGCGTGTTCCCCCCTACAGATATTTCAGAAGGGATCAAGAAGGAGACTCTCCACGGAGTTGCAGGACTTTGGGTTTGGCCCAGTACCTGCATGTGAATTTTGAGTCCTCATGTTTGTGGAATTATGGTAAGATATTTTTCATTCAGAAAAGAAAGTGAGTTGAAAATGCAGTCACCAACAAGTATGGAGAGGCCTTTGCCCGGTGTTTCCAGCTCTTTAGCTCCCCCAAGATAGGATGCAATTACCCCATATAGAACATTTTGTGAGGAGATGGGGAGATATATTTAATTAGTGAATGAGTCACAGGAAAACAAATAGCCTATTACTTATAGAAAACACTGCCTACATATTTCAATTGTTGGTCAGGCCCTCTAACTCAGCGTAAGTTCATTCAAGCAGATGTTAAAATTTCTATTGTGCCAACTGGCAGCCTTCAGAAGGGTGGCTACTTACTGCCTGACAAGGTTCCTGTACATCATGGCTTGGATCTGAAATGTCCCCCAGAGGCCTCATGTATTTGCATGTTGTGGAATAACCATGTATTTTGTGTGCTGCTTGGAAGTAGGTACCGGTAGAGAGCAGTGTTTATTAAGGGTGGAATTAGTTAAAGGTGTGATGGGTCATTTAGGGTATGACGGATCACTAAGAACATGGCTGATTACTGAGAGTGTGGTGGATCCTCGAGGGTATAGTAGATTTCCAAGGGTGTGGTGGATCCCTGATGGTGTGGCCTGGAAGGCTTTGCTCCTGTCCCAGCTTCCCCACAAAATTGATCTTCTCCTTACAATGCTGTGAGCAGCCGTTCTCCACCATGCTTCCTCTTCCACTGCAGCCGCCGATGAACAGACTGGGACCTCATGAAACCGTGAGCTACAAGAAGCCTTTCCTCTGTTAAGTGGGGTGTCAGGTCTTGTGTCACAGAAACAGAAAAGTAACTAAGACACTCGATGACTATTATGGATATGAATTTATAGTGTGAAATGCATACTGGCCACAAGTATAAAGTTTCTTAAATCAAAATATCACAAACCAAGTTTTTAAGGCTGCTGATCCTTTTAAGAAAATGTCGGGTTGGCTGGCCCCCAAGCACACTCAAATAGCAGCTTTTGTTTTTCCCCATTAGCTACTGGGGAACACACCAGGGGTCTCTACTAGCTACTGGGGATCATACAGGGCCTCTGTGGCTCATGCACCCTCGGTCTCCCCAAGTTTCTGCCCAAACCTGGAACATCTTTATGGCTCCCTTCATCTGCTGCTGATAACTTTATTTCTGCTCCAACCGGTTCCATGCTTCTTTTTTTGCCACATAGAATCCTATCTTAAATTCAAAGACTCAAGTATTTCCAAGGTTTTCTTTCAGAATCTTACCTGTGGTAGATTTTCTTCATCTGCAAACAAGCATAAGAAAAATTCATACAGAAGAGAGCTACAGAGACTTAGAAATCCCTACGAAGAATGTGGACCTCCTCCCCTAGTGCTCTCCTCACTGTCCCTGTCATCTGTGCCGCCTCATGCCCCTACCAGCGTCATAATCTTCTCTGTCATCTTACGGCTGCTGTGGAGAAACTTGACATGATTTTCTCATGATTTTCGGAACTATTTCATCTCCTTCCCACTATTTTCTTCCACATCTCCTTCTGCGCTGATGGTGCCATCCTGCTTCCCCATGTGTGTGTTCTTTCTAGGTCTTAACTGGTAAACAAGGCATAAACCCTACTTCCTTAAACATCTTCCAAACTCATCTGAGTTTCCAATGTATACCTCTTCTTGTTTTTCTTTACGTTTAACCCAAATGAATCCAGCCTGAAAACTGTCCTTTTTGTAGATATTCAACGTATCTAAATTCTAGCCCAGATCCCTCTTGGGTCACCCCTCTGACGCAAGTATGGTGGTAAAATTCTTTTATCTTTTGTATAAGAAGATATTTGGCATTATCATCTTTCTCTCCCCAGCTTTACTGTTGAGGATCAAAGAGTCTGAAGCCTTCCACCTTGCATCCTAATGTGCAGGGCATTCCTGTCAGCACCAGGTCTTCTGAGCTCCATCCATTATCTCCCATCAAACTGGCATATAACACCTCCAACCTTTCCAGATTCCTCCCACAAACCTGTTCCAAAGTCTTCTAAATCATATATATGATCAGGTAAAGCTACAGCAGTGACACCACTTTCTTGGTGTCCATTTGTGTCTATGTCATTTACCAGCCACTGGGATGCAACACCTGACACTCATGCCTTTAAGAAGAGTTTTATTTTAATTCACAATTTCAGAGGCCTCTGTCATTTCAGGCCTAGCCTACTCCAATGAAGTAACCACACAGAAGAGTACAGCGGTTAACAGCAAGGCAGCTAGGGAGTGGAGAGAGAAGGGAGGGGCTAGGGAGGAGAACACCCACTTCCAGGTCACCTCTTAAGAGCTCAGGAAATCATCAATGGGTTAGTTCATGGATGAGCCTAGAAGCCTCCCACCCAATCACTTTACAAATCCAGGAGAAGTTTTGGGAGATAACATCTTACCAGAATATATATTCCCAAATGTACCAAATAAACATAACATCAAAAATATTCTTCCCAGTGACTTAACCCACAATACAGAAACAATTTCTGTAACAGAAAGAATCATCTTTTTCCCTGGGGCAACAAATGCAGTAATTTGGTGGGTGAAAAATTATGAAAAAAAGACATAAAATATGACTAAGTTGACCTTTTGTTTAAAGACTCCATATCATATTTTCAACACTGATAACAGAAAAGGATGATTTGGCCAGGTAAAATGTTTGATAATCTAAGCTTTCCCAGCATCTGTAATTGAGGGGAATAGCTGTTCAATAGGAGCATATGTGCTGACCTTTATTACTAATAATTAGCAGATCTGTCACTGCAGTCCTAGACATGTCATTTATGTACCAAAGCACTTCTGACACTCACAGTGTTGGCCTTACGTTCTCTTTGCTGGAACTTAACACTTGACACACACAACTTAATGGAGGAAAGGTTTACTTTAGCTCAGGGTTTCAGGAGGTCTCATTCCACTCATGGGGAGCCTGCAAAAGTGGAAAGGTGTGGCAGAGCCCAGCCCGAGAGAAGCTACTCACTTCTCACGGCGAGACAGGAAGCTGAGAGCACAAGGGAGGATGGAGCTAGCACCCTGCCTCCTAGCAGCCCAGGAAACCAGTGGCTCCATTCCTATGATGGAATCGCCTTCCAAACACAGGGCTTTGGGGGACAGCCCAGATCCAAACCACAACAGTCTGTTCTCGATATTCCACCTTTCTTTGAGGAAGCAGAGGCATAAATCTTCAGTATTTTCCACCCACCATCATTATGTTTTCCTACTGCTGACATCCTACTTGGCCACAACCAGCAAGCTACCTCTGCTTTGTTTCTACACATCTACAAATACTTGTGTTTTCCCAATTATTATTACCATTTTAAATAGGATTACAGTTTTGTCTTTTGACTCTCCTACTAGCCTGAGTAAAATTCCTTATGGAGCCTTTGATTTACATTCCTGAACAACAGAGAACAACATGGTGCCATGGATGTAAATTGCTCAGAAAAAATACCTAGATCTCTAAATTGACATTTGAAAAAAGTTCATAGTATTTGTCAGGAAAATGTACCAATCAGCGCTTTCATGATACCATTCAGAAGATACTGTCATGAATAGGAATCTCTGGGCAAGAAAACTATCCTCGCTTTCCCCGACTTCCAATATAATTTACATATATTTCAAAACTACATCACAAAATGTCAACTGTGTGTGCCTATTCTCTGACAATTTACAATTCCCGTATGATGAGTTTTCAGCTATCTGGATTCCTGTCAGCTGGGCTTCATACATAGTGGATGTATTTCTACAGATAGTGTGGGTTGCAATGAATGACCGCTGTATAACTTAATCCCCAGCCTGCTTCTGCTGGCCTGTTGTACGCCTGCATCTTTGCTGATAACTCGCCTACGTGTTATTCTCCTACCTGGAAGGAAGCATAGGGACAGAAAGGTCAGGACAATATGAACGTTTTCCTTCCAATAATAGCTTGTTTGGTTTTAAGTTTGTAGGCAGAAGCAACAAATAAAATGAATAGAATAGAATTCCCACATCCCAGAGCCCTTTTGTTTCAGAAAAATGAATTCTGTGTGATCCCATGTACACTAAAATAATGATGGTACTGTAACTTGCAAGTTTTTCACTTAAAAAGTGGTGAAAGCAAGCTCTAAAAATGTGAAACTGCCTGACCGTTAAAAACACTCTCAGGGCTGGGATGTCGCACAGTGGTTAGGGCATTTGCTTGCATGTACAAGGACATGAGTTTGATTCCCCAGCACCACATAAGAATTGCATGCCACCACAGCACTACTTAAGGATTTCCAGCACTCAGGAGTCTGAGGCAGGAGGATTACCATGAGTCCAAGGCCAGCCTGGACTACACAGTGAGTTCAGAACCAGCCTGGGCTACAGAGCGAGACCCTGTCTCAAAACAAGTGAACAAACAAACAGAACAACAAAATTGATTAAAATTGAGAATAATTAATAAAAAGTTTTGAGGCTGTCTAACCATCGTGTCTAACATTAATTCATACAAAATCGGAAGTGCAAGACTATTATAAAAATACAAGTGAGTAAAAGGACTTTTTTTTCAAACAAACCAAATATTTTGTTAAGGAAAGAATAATCTAGTCATTTCTTTTGAGACAGAAATGCCAGTGAGGGAGGCGTTTCCCACTGGTGACCTTCTGTTGGCCTCCTGAGCTTTCAGTGGGGCCTGGACGGAAGGAGGAATTCTGCCTCATGAAAAATGTCTTGACATTATTTTGAACCAAAGAAGCTATACTTACTTGAAATAGGAACCTTTTCTTTAGAGATCACTGTGAAAGAAAGTTGTCTGAATCTCTTCTCTGTCTGTCTGTCTGTCTGTCTGTCTCTCTCTCTCTCTCTCTCTCTCTCTCTTTCTCTTTCTCTCTCTCTCTGTATCAGTGTTTCCCAAGCTCTCCTTTTGGCAAGGGAGGATGAGTGCACACTCAGGATCACATGTCTATTTTTCTACTAAGCAGGTTACTAGAAAGAAAAGAATAAGTCTATTTCATATCTTATTGAAGGAGGTTCTGCTATCATTAAAGTACGTAATATAGAAGATTCTCCATGTGTCAGGAGTTTACAAAGCTCAATAGGTCATGGTTGGAGTGCACACTACAGCAGTGATCACTAGCCTTTTGGTACCAGGGACAGTTCTGCTGATCTGGCAGCAGGTGGAGCTCAGGCAGTGATGTAAGTGCTGGGGAGCAGCTGTAAGTACAGACAAAGCCTCACTTGCCCACCTGCCATTCACCTCCTGCCATGTGGCCCAGCTCCTAACAGCCCCTGGTCAGGAGTTGGAGACCACTGCCCCACAGGGTCACTTTATGGAGGCCTGGTTGCCAACATGGTGGCGCTGGGAAGAGGCAGAAGCACTGGCTTGGGGCCTAGCGGAGGTGGTCACGTCCTCAGGGACATCAGCCTCCAAAGAGGTCACGCAGCTCCCAGAGAGTGAGCTGGTTCTCATGAGAGTTCTTATAATAGAACAATTATCATGAAAAACAAAATATATCTCTTCACTTTTTTTTCTCTTACATAATCTCTGAGACATAGAAAATTCATTTCAGCATTACACTGCTTTACCCATTTTCTTTAATGCTGGGTGATCCTCTGTGAGAAGATAGTGTTATGGCTTGGACCTGGGATGCCCCCCATGTTTGGAAGGTGATTCAACCAGTGGGATGCATTCATTGATTTTCTGTGCTACTGACAGGTGGGACCTGGTAGGAAGAGGCAGGTTGCAGGGGCTTGACCAGGAAGGGGTGGATCACTGGGGCATGACCCCGATATACCTCCATCTTTAGCTCTGCCCTTCATGGTCTTTGCTTCCTGTCTTGGCATGCTATGAACAGCTTTCCTCCTGTGAGGCCCTCCGCCACATCCTTCATCATTGCCAGCCTCTTGCGTGTGGACGGAGACCTCCTGAAACTGTCAGCCAAAATAATCATGGCTCCCTTAAGTTGTGCATGTGGGGTGTTGTGTCCCAGCAATGAGAAAGTAGCTATGACAGGATGACAGGTAGTAGTTAAAACTAGTGCCACAGGTGCTTGTGAAAATTAAGGTAACTATCCTACACAACCAATTTAGAGTGCTTTCTTTGTTCCTGCTTGGTTAGTAGCCGTACTCGGTGCCTGACACACGCCGTGTGGAAAGTCCTCTCCCAGGGTGGTCACTGCTGTGGCATCAGGCTTGGCCGTGGTCAACACACTTCTGGGCTTCATGAATAGTAAATTAGAAATGGCAACTGTTGCGAGTTTTCTCCATAACGCTTCCAACAGAAGTATTTTCTGTGTATACATACAGCTGCACGTCTCTAAATGTCTACTTTATGTCTGACATTTAAACAGAAAATCAAGGAATAAAAGGAGACCCTGTCTTGAAATAAAATAATTTTTTAAAATAAACAGGAAGAGGAGGAAAAAGGAAAGAAAAAAAGTAAAGGAATAAAAGCAAGACAGTTAATTTCTGTCAATGGGAACATCAGTGCAACAGGTGTATATAAAAAAAAATTGACCTTTAAAAAAAATCTCTGAGCTGGGTCTGCTGCACCAGGCCTGTAATTTTCCTCAAAAACAAAATGGTCTTCCTTATAATTCCGGTTGTAAAAACTAATTTGCAGTAGGGCAAATTTCCCACTGAGAAAAACCTGAAAACTAGATTATAATTTCATTTTATTTGTTTCCTGGCGCCTGGGACACGGAGTGGGAGCCGTCACACTGAGCGAGTGATACATCCCCCTGCGTTTCTGGGTCTGATTTTGAGTCAGCGTGTCACCGAGATGTTTATGTTGCCAGGGTGTGTGTGACTCGGTATCCATCCCCCTGCCACGGCCTGCCGGAGTGCTCGGGTGAGAGGCCGGCTTCTCTGTCCCTGCCCCTGTGCAGACCCCGGGACAGCTCGAGGCTGGGTTGCCTCCCCTGCTGGGAGCAGGTACACTCAGAGCCGTGCAGCCCCCTGCCCGGCAGGCGTCCTCAGTGTCCGTGGGAAGTCTGCACAATGGGTCCATAAGGATTCTGCCACCCTGTCATCCAGCCTGCTGCAGTGTGCCCACGCCTGGGCTGGGCACGACGCTTTCCTGCTGATCTGCGATCTGCGATCTGCGACGGAGGCGGAAGGGAGGCCTGGCTGCTGGCTTCTGACGACGCGCCGCTACTGGCTATGCAAGGCCGGCATCTTGCCTGCACGACTTCTAGGACCCTGGGGAGCTGCACTGGCCTTCACAGGCTCTTCTAACTCAGCCCCCCAGGACCTGCAGGGGCTTGTGTGTGTGCGCGGGTGGTACTGGGAATCAGCCCAGGGCCTTCACACTGTGCTGCACCATCCCCCCCCAGTCTGCTTTCTACATTTGATTTTTAAATTCATTGAGACAGGGTCTGACTCTGTAGCCCAGACTGCCCCTGAATTCACTATGTGGCCCGGGCCTGGACTCACAGCAGTCCTCCTGCCTCAGCCTCTACAGTACTGGGATTCCGTGCCACCACGCCCAGCTTAAATGGTACTGGGGAGTCGAACTGTTGAACTCAGTGCCTTGCACTTGCAAGGCAAGCGTTGTAACAACTGTGCCATTCCTCCGTCCCTCTACATCAGATTTTTGAGACAGAGTATCTGTGTTGCTAAGTTGCCCAGACTGGGCATGACCTGGGCATCCTCTTGCCTCTGCCTCCTGAGGTGCGGGAACCGCAGCCCTACGCCCTGGGCTGGCTCCCTCGCCTTCCCACGCAGGCGGGTCTTGGGGCTGGGCCGCAGCTGCCCCCGCTCCGGGCTGTGCCTCGGGCTCCTCAGCAACCTCCAGCTCATATTCATTCCTGTGACGGGACCTGGCTCCGCAGCGCGTGTCAGCAGACTGAGCTGCGCGTGACTTCCAGCTGTTCCCAGCAAAGACTCTTAATGTTGACATTTTTATTCACATCGAGTTAATTTGTTTTTAGCAAACGTTCCCTGTGACCTTCAGCCTCCTTCAGACCCACCGCAGTCAGCGCAGGTCCCCCACACCACACGGGAACCCAGATTACTCTGGACTAATATAACTTAGGGATCAATAAATAAGGAAGTCTCATCTTAAAATTATATGCCATGTGAGAGTTAAGGGAAAAAAGCAAATTCAGAAAAGCTTGAGAAAATGTTTTATAAATATTTTTAAAATGTGTGAAGCTGAGGCAGAGGGTTGCAGGTGTGAGCCTTGCACAGTGACTCAGGGGAACGCTGTCTCAACTCAACAACTAAAAAGTGCCAGAGATGTAGCTCAGGGCGAAGACCCGAAGTTCAGTCCTCAGTACCAAGCTTTTCAAAATGTTTACAACTCTAAATATTTTATAAAGAGTTATTTTAAAATTTTAGAATGAAATATTCAAAACATTTTATAAATATGAGCTTATTAAAATAATTATGTATTTTATATATTAATTATAACAAGATATAATTTTTTAAAAAGTAAAAGTCTAGGAGCACATGATAATCGTATCTTCTCATTAGATTTAATTTATAAGATATAAAGAAAGATAGATTGCAGTCAAGAAATGGGTAATTGAGATGAGAAATGTTAAGCTCCTGGAACTAAAATGTAGGGGGAATTATAATAATATAATATTTATTAATCTAGCTATAATTACTTCTTTTCTATTTAATTATTATGTGAACATGTGTGTTAGAGATTTTTGTGTGATTGTGAAATTATGTGATACCGATTTATAATTTTCTACCTAAAGGAGATTACAAAATTAAACATATTGGAAATTTGATCCAGCCCCTTGAGATAGGAGGATTACGAGTTCAGGTCCAGCCTAGGCAACTTGGCAAGTTAGCAACACCCAGTCTCTAAGCAAAACTAAAAATGGACTTGGGATGGAGCTCGCTGTGATGGGCCTAGGGATCACTCCTGGTACCACTAAAAGAAAAAGAAAATTGAAAATGAAAGGAAATTAGAGGCCAGAGCTAACCTGGTATTAAAAGATTCGCAGAATTATTCCTCAGTTGAATGTGACAGTTTCAGAAGAAAAGTAGTGAATGCCGACTATATTAAATCAGGGATAAATAACACTAACGACATGAAATCCATTTTCTGAGTTTATGGGATGGAATTTGGAAAACACCTGAAGATGTCCTAGAAACGCAGACCAGAGCCAGGGCCGCGTGACCGGCTCTGCCACGGTGGGCTCGCCAGCCCAGCCTCTGACGTTCTGTGCCCCAGTGAGGAATCTCGCCCTGCACCCAGTCACTAGGACGGGTCCCACCCTCCCTCTGGCTTTGCTGAAGGCAATCTGTCTTCTTTTTTAACCTTCTAAATATTTATTATGTAGCAGGAAATAGATGTTCTCTCAGAGTTCCTCTGCCATAAAACCTGGGGCCAAATGCACGTTTATTCCACAGCGCGGTTTCCTTCTGAGTCTTTCCTTTTTGGTGCAGAGCGTCCAGCTCAGGTCACTGAGCGAGGCCGTCAGCGTTCCCTGAGCCAGATGCGCAGGCTGTCCTCTCAGGAGGGGCAAAGCGGGGCGGAGGGCCGGGTCTCCGCCGCCAGCTCTGGCGCCCTAACCGGCTCGTCCCCTGAAGGCTGGTCCCACAGGCCTGGGGCAGAGCCAAACCGGGGCCACCTGGGGATGAGAGGGTCAGAACCCTTAGAAGGAGAAGCCTGCACGGGGCCTGGGCGGCCGCTCAGAGTCCCCTTCCCTCCACAAGTGTCTCTCTCCCTCTCTCTCCTTTCCCACAAACCCTCACTTCACAACTTCTCCCACCCCCCTATGTCCACACTGGAACTGCCCAGCAAGGCAGCAGGCCGAAGGAAGGGCCCCTGGACCCTGGTTCCCTTCAGTCTGTGCTCACGCGAGGTCACACTACACACACGCCTCGAATCCAGAGGAGACCCCTGGACAGGAGCCATCCCTTCAAGCCCAAAACTTCAGTGGAATGGGTCACCAGGTCCTCTTAAGCATGGCGCTGGTTGTTTTCTGAGTGGTCGAAGGGAAAGCGCACCGCCAGGGGGCCAGACACCCAAGGATCTCTGCAGCCACACAGGAAACGCTTTGTGTCAGATACGGAAGTGCAGCATGCGCAGCTTATTCTAAATCATCAATTTTGTTTTTAGATTAGATTACAGGGGCTGGAGGAATGGCTCAGCGGTTAAAGCACTTGTCTACCAAGCTCCACGTTCTGAGTTTGATTCCCCAGCACCACCTAAGCCGAGTGAGGGAAGCTGAGACAGGAGGAGTGCCATGGTTTCAAGGCCAGCCTGGGCTACACAGTGAGCTCAGAACCTGGACTAGAGGGAGACCTTGCCTCAAAAAAGAAAAATAAATAAATAAATAGTAAACTAGACATCAAGAGGAGTTATGTGGTCGTGGATTTGCAAAGCTCTCCTTCCTGGAGAGGCAACGATGTCGTGCTACCTTCGGCAGCCACAGTTCTTGTAGTCAGAGAGGAACGGGGCAGGGCACCAGGGTCCTTACGCAGTGAGGCGCTTTGCACAGTTCTGCGGCTTAGTGTTTACTTTATTGAAGAGATCTTCACAGCTCCCCCTGCTTTTTATACACACAAAGCCTCAGAGTAAGAACACAACTCAAGTTGACTTCTTTCTTTTCTTCCTCGAGCCCTCTTGCCTTCCTTCCTTCTTTTTCTTATGGTACTATGATGGAGCTACATCCCCAGCCCATTATTATTATTAATTATTATTATTATTATTATTATTATTATTATTATTATTATTTGATTTTGAGACAGAATCTCACTAAGCAGCTAAGTTGCCCAGTCTGGTCTCAAAAGCTGAGATGCTCCTGCCTCAGCCTCCCAAAGTGCAGGGATGACAGGCCTGTGCCTCTGGGCCTGGCTTGAATAACTTTCATAGCCTTGAGAAACTCAAGAATCAGAGCTCAGAGAAGTTTTACCAGCTGATGGCACTCACCATGGTGATAAACCGTGCTGCAATCCAGCTTCAAGGAAACTGGGATATAACCCTGGAGATGAGAAACAGCCAGCATTGCCTGGCAGAGCAGTAGCAGACAAACTCAGGGAATACTGTTTTTTAAATCTTGAATTAGTGCACGAGCCATTGCCCAGGTGAAATCTTGTGAACATGGGAACAACCCAGCCCCTACTGCTGCCATGACCAGCGCCCAGGGTTTAGGGTCTTGAAACAATGCAATATTATTTAACAATTCTGCAGTTTCTTCCTTTGTTTTACCTTTTATCTTTAATCCCCTTTAATTTTTTTTCTTTTTTTCTTTTTTCTTTTCTTTTCTTTTCTTTTCTTTTTTTTTTTTGAGACAGGGTTTCCCTAAGTCGCTAAGTTGCCCAGGCTGGACTAGAACTTGCAATCCTTCTGCCTCAGCTTCCCGAAGAGCTGGAATGGCGGGCCTGCACAGTGGCCTGGCTAGGGAAAGTGGTTCTCGCCAGAGCTCCTGCACAAACTGTCATTCCGTCCCTTTGCCCTCCCTCCCAATCCTTCCACTGGTCACTGTGTTTTTCAATTTTTCATTTCTTTTTTGGGGAACTCTGTGGCCAGGCTGAAAAGACACAGCAGACAGGACACCAAGGTTCTAATTTATGGAGAGCCTGTTAATAATTGTTCATTAATAATGCTTTGGAGACAGCAGTTTACAGGAAATATTAGGGCCCGTTTTGGAGCCTTGCGGTTCCCCATGTTGTCCCTGTAATGAGATGGCTCCAAATATGGCGATGCATTCTGCAAATGACTTGGGCACGTCGGCAAATCTCATTTTAATTAGAGCAAATAAGATGGATGAGAGGGAAAGTTTCAAGCTTTAATACTTAATTCCTTTCAAGTGGAAAATGACTTTGAAATATTTTTAAGTGAATAAAAAGACAACATTAAGGAATCATTCATCTGGTGATAAAAGAGGTATTTCTTTTTTGAAGCAGAAAATAATAATAAAACTGTAAACAGCTTCCTCAGGTATCAAGCCAGGTTTAGTGACGGCAACCTGGAATCCCAGCACTCTGGGAGGTGAAACAGGAGGAAGGCAGGTCCCAGCCCAGCTTGGGCTGCGGGGCTACTCAGGGAGGTCGTGTCCAAAATAACAGTAGAAAGCGGCTGGGGACTAGCTCAGGGTGAAGGCTCTGGGGTCAGCCCCCAGCAGCACAAAGAAGAGAAAGAGAGAGACAGAGACAGAGACAGAGACAGAGAGACAGACACACACATACACACACAAACACAAGGAGAAAGAGAGGTACACAGATCCAGATCCCGCGTGTAAAAGCACAGGTAATGTTCACTATACCAACTATAAAACCTAAACCATATTGAAGATGGTCAACCTTGTACTCTTCCACCAGAATGGCTTTAATATTCCTTCACTTTCAGGAAGGAATTACAGGCAGGAGTCCAAGCCCAGCCTTTATTTTAGAAAACTTGTGATTGCAAATCGTTTCTCTAACCCTTTTGAGGTGTAAATCTTTCTAAAAGCCTCTTGCCGGAAGGAGCACAAAGAACTCTTTCATTAGGACCTGGGGTCATGCCTTTGAAATGTTAATCATGAAAGAAAATAGGTCCCTATCTCTAGACTCCACGAGGCAAGGACCCCACCTCTGTGCAGAAGCTTCCTCCAAGCCCTGACGCTACTGAAGTTCAAGGAGAAAACATACCAAGCTCCTGAGGATCGATAATCAGCCGCCCCTGGGACCGTGGCTCCCCAACTCCAGCTCTTAAAATTGTCCCCTGCTTTGTTCCAGCAGCGGTAG
The DNA here is from genome assembly GCA_004027205.1 of Ctenodactylus gundi. Lineage (NCBI taxonomy): Eukaryota > Metazoa > Chordata > Mammalia > Rodentia > Ctenodactylidae > Ctenodactylus > Ctenodactylus gundi. The sequence continues at coordinate 74,347 of PVKB01005582.1, read as the reverse complement.
CTCAGACTGGAATCAGCGCAGAATGAAGTTTTCCTGACCTGTGTAACTTTGTTCAGTGCATTTTCTTGCTTTGAAAATGTCAGTACTTGGTACTGTATTTAATAGACCTGGAGCAGTGGGGTTCTGTGTAAGAACCAACTGTTTCCAACACTCTCCTTGCTGGGACACTGTACCCGATGCCCATGTGTGTGGGAGGAAAAGTTTATTTTAGCTCACAGTTTCAGGAGGTCTCATTTTTATTGATGGGTGATCTGCCATGGTGGGAAGGGTTTTGTGGTAGAAAATGGGTTTCACAGAAACCCAATAGGAAGGATCAGGTCTTGAGGAGAAGCCCAGGCCAGAGAGTATATCCTTCCAGGCTACACCCTCAATGACCTGTCACACTTTCAGTGACCCACCACATACTCAGTGACCCCACACCCTCAGTGATCCCCCGCCCTCTCGGTGACCCACCTCTTCTGACCAGGCCCATCTGCTCAGTGGCACTCACCACTTCTCCCTTGATTTCTCTTCTTCTCTCTCTCCCCACCCCTCTCTCTCCTCTCTCTATGAAAATCTATCATTTGGCAGTAAAGTCGACCTTTGTTGTAAAGCAGTGAGCACCCGCCCTTTCGGCAGCAGGGACCAGTTCTGAGGCTCTGACAGGGGTGGAGGGACAGAGCAGTGTGGGTGATGGAGGCAGGCTCCCTCTCCTGCTCACCCGCTGCTCACCTTTGGCTGTGTGGTCCAGACCCTCACAGGCCCTGAGCCAGGGCTCGGAGGCCCTGAGCTGAGGGACAACCCCTGTGTGGGGACTGAGGGTTCCACTAAAGGCACAAAGAACTGAGGTGTGTCATGGCTTCCTTAAGGTGCGGTGTTAGGACCCGGCTTTCCAGTGGTGCTGTGGTTGCTTTTACTTACCTTGAAATTTCTGAAGATGAGGACATGGAGTAGAAACTTAACTTCCGTACCAGCACAAAAAGAGTCCAGAAGTGAATGCGTGAAGTAAAATGACCAGGCACTGCACGGGGGAGGGAGGCCTCCCGCACAACACACACACACACACACACACACACACGCACGCACGCACGCATACAGGCACAGTCGGCCCATAACGCCATTTATGTACCGACTGTCCCAACCTTTCCAGTGAATTTGGGCATGCTCTTTCTCCTTCCTTAACCGTATAACAAAGAAAGACTGAAATTTCTGGTTACTGTAGTACCCAGCTCCGAGTTCTAAATCTATTTCTTCGGCCCAATGCAATGTAAAAAACTAAGTGCTTCCCTAAGCGGGGAGAACATGCAAGGCATTCCAACAGAATCAGAAAACAGTCGCCCATGCGGTCAAACCCCGGCGCCCCCCGGACCCCGGTGCCCTGGGGCGGCGCCTCTGGCTTGGGCGGCTGGACAGCGCCTGCCCGCTCAGAGGTGCCAGGCTGCTGCCCCGATCTGTCCCTGAGCGCAGGACTACTCCCGCCCACACCCTCTCCGATGCAGCGCCCATGTCTGCTCGCCATCACTGTTCGCCTGCCCCAAGCGCTGCTCCAGAGTCTGTGAGCTCGACAAGTGACTTCCTATTCGTGCGGAAAAAGAGCAATTAATTGTGCCATGCAATTGTCCCTGAAAGTAGAAGAAGTCTTTGACAAAAAAACAAAGAGTCCCTCTGGCACAGGCCTGTCATCCTCAGTACTCAGGAGGCTGAGGCAGGAGGATGTCAAGTTTTCGAGCCTAGGCAACTCAGTGACTTAGCAAGATGCTGTTTCAAAAGCAAAACTTAAAAAACTGAATACATAAAAAATAAAAGGGCTGGGGGTGGATCTCAAGGCGAAGGTTCTGAGTTCCATCCTCAGTACCACCACCACTGTGAATAATAATAAATAATAATATTAGGCCTTCATGTGGAGGTCCTTACCTTTAATGATGGGTGGATGCTTACCCCATGGGCATGGCATCAGGCACGGGAGCAGCAAATTTAATAATTCCTCACTATGAGATCACCTCGTGGGGCTGGGGTGTAGCTCAGTGGTTACAGCACTTACTTGGCACGTTCAAGGCCCTGGGTTCGATTCTTCAGCACCTCACAAAACTTAGCTAGGCTTGGTGGTGGATGCATATTATCCCAGCCCTCAGGAGGCTGAGGCAGGAGGATTGCCATAAGTTGAAGGCTAGTCTGGGCTATGTCGTGAATTCAGAACTAGCTTGAACGACAAAATGAGACTCTGTCTGTCTCGAAAGAAAGAAAGAAAGAAAGAAAGAAAGAAAGAAAGAAAGAAAGAAATTAGACATACATCATCTCATACCACCACCAACCAAAGCTAACTAATTTTGCTTACAGGAATTATTCAAGTTTTCTGTGTTCCAAGCATACTTGATATCCATATAGGCACCAATTTTTTCAACCATGATCACAGTGATATAATTTGCATACTTTTTAATTTTGAAAAAGTTCTCTTTTCCCCAAATCATTTATGTCTTAACCCATTGCATTTAGCATAATCTCTTTAACACTTTTTTTAATGTAAGAAGTAGGCTCTTGAAATTACACAGATGCAAATTAAAATTCATGTTCTGACACCTGCAGTTGTGTTTCCTTAGACATGTCATCAACCACACTAAGTCATGGTGTTCTCAGTGAGAAGTTGGGGCAACTCACTTATGAATCTTAGTACGTCTGTGAGAACTAAATGTGCTAAAACATGTGACAGTCTAGCATGTCTCCTTACACACACTGAAAACTTAAACAGGGCCTGATGGTGCACAGGCCTGTCATCCCAGCACTCTGGGAGGCTGGGACAGGAGGATCGCAAGTCCGAGCCCAGCCTGGGAAAGGTAGTGGGCTAGTAAGACATTATCTCAGGATCAAAACCAAGCAATGAAAACAGGGGTTGGCTGCAGCACAGTGTCAAGTCTCAATTCCCAGTACCACAAAAAAAATAATAATAATAATTAATTTGGAATAGAATTATTTTCTAGTTCTTTAGAAAGTTGAGGTCCTCTTTCTTTGTGCTGGAACAGGAAATGCCGTAAACGTGCTTTCAGACCATAGTCATGCTCTGATAGGTGTGTGTAGGGACTTACACACTCTCTTTTCTTCACTACACTTATTTCCAGACAAGTGGTGGCATGTATCTGGGCACAGGTTGCCTGGAGAGCCCCTGTGTTCTATAAGTCATCGGTTCTAAGCTAGGGACAACTTTTTATTCAATTGAAGACATGTGATGATGCCAGCAGGCTCTGTCCAAGACAAGATCCTGTATTAATTTATTTTTTATTTTGAGACAGAGTCTGACTCTGTAGCCCAGGCTGGTCCTCAACCCACTATGTAGCCCAGGCTGCCCTCGAATCACAGGAATTCTCCTGTCTCGGCCTCCTGAGTGCTGGGATGACTGGTGTGCACCACATGCCCGAGGGTGGGATGCACTTGGTGTGTCGTGGATAGAGAACGTGCCCAAACATTCTCCTGCAGTGGGCAATTACCTGGCAAATCTGCTGAGGGTGAGAAATTCTGCCCTAAGTCTGTCACAGCACCTGGCAGCACACACACAGCCAGTGAGTATTTGCTGATCACTTGAACCATGCCCAGTGGTGCTGGCCTGTAATCCCAGCTCTCTGGGAGGCTGAGGCAGGGAGATCTCAAGTCCTAGACTCTACAGGGTGGTCTTACTTCCTGCCCTGAATGGAAAGAGCGGTGCCCCAAAATCGCAAGGCCTACCCGGCATGCTCATTTTCATAAGAAGACGGCATCTAGAGGAGCAAGCATGGTGACTACAGCAGTAGGTCCAGGGCTCAGGAGGCTGAGGCAGGAAGATAGCTGTGGGTTTGAAGCCAGCCTGGGCGACTATTGTGGTTTGGCTCTGGAATATCCCCCAAAAGGGTGTTTGAATGTAATGGGATAACTGTGGAATCATGGGCTGTTGGGAGGTGGGGCCTGGCTGGCAGGGTGGGGCTCAAAGTTGGGTCTGGAAGGGCTGTGCCAGCTGGTTGAGGTTGGGGAGGGCAGGGTGCCCAGGGCAGAGAGTTCAGCTTTCATCTTTCATCTGCTTGACCCTCGGCAGAGAAGTGAGGGGGGCCACCCACCCAGGAGCGGAAGCTCCAGCTGGCAGCTTGAACTCAATAAAGGAAGTAAAAACACGGGCCCCACTGCCGCTGGCCGTCCATGGACGCACTGTGTGACACCTTCCGAAAGCGTGAGTGACAACAAATCCTTCTTTCCTTAAGTTGTGGATGTCACACTGAGTTCAGGCTCAGCTGAGGCCATGGAGTATGGCCTTGTCTTAAAAAAAAAAGCCACAAAAATTGATTCACTATGCAATATTCCAAGGATGGGACCTACAATGTCAAAAGATGTTTTGTAAATGGAAAATTGAATGCAAAGAGATAAATGATGGGCAGAGAGGTGCTTGGCAGGTAAATGTCAGTTTAATATTGTCCAGTGGGTGGCCCAGGCCTGTCATCCCAGCACTCTGGGAGGCTGAGGCAGGAGGATCACAAGGTCAAGCCAGCCCGGACAACTTAGAAATTTAGTGAGACCCTGCCTCAAATTGTAATGGGTCACCAGATAAAAATGCCAAGGTCATGAGGCTGGAGGAATGGCTTAGTGGTTAGAGCACTTGCCTAGCAAGTGCTAAGACAAGTGCTAAGTACCTGAGTTTGATTCCCTAGCACCATATAAGCTGGACACGGTGGTGCATGCCTGTAATCCAGCAGAGGCTGAGACAGGAGGATTGCCGTGAGTCCAAGGCCAGCCTGGGCTCCATAGTGAGCTCAGGACCAGGCTGGGCTAGAGAATGAGACCCCATCTCAAAATAATAATAAAGATGATAATAATAAACACGCCAAGGACACATACCATCTTTTGAAGTGGGAGATCTATTGGTCAGTGTCTCCCTAGAGCAGGGAGGTTGCTGGCCAGAGCCACACGGAACAGCAGTCGGGAGGGCGTTTCATGGAGCTCTGCCTTCCCATTTGGCATTTCTGGGGGGCGGGGTTGGGGGTAAGCAGCACAGGTGTGCAGAAGCAAAGGCCAAGTCTTGGGGGAGGGGGTGCGGCTGCACACAGAGGCCTCCCCCACAGGGGCACCGGCTCAGGGTTTACTGCAGACGATTTAGGCAGCCACCCCTGGGCTCCTCTGATGGCCACGCCCCCTGCTGTCCCCTGGCCCACTTTTCAACCGCATTGACTCACTTGCTCCTTTCAGGACCTCCATGCAAAATAAACGATAAGAAGTGACAGGGGATGAAGAAGTAGCTCAGAGGAAGCCCTGTGTTCTCTCCCCAGGACCAAGCACACACACACGCATGCACACACACACACACACACACACACACACACACACACACACACATGCAGAAAGAAAAAACAGTGTAAGGGAAAGCAGACCTCGGCTGTGTGTTCGTCCATTCTGGAAGCTGAGCCCTCGGGCGGTTCTCCCTGTTCTCACAGACACTGCGGGAGGATTTCCACGCCCCTGGGTCGCTAGCCCCTGCTGAGGTACCCTCCCACCTCCCAGGCTGCTTCCTGTGCGAATCCTACCGGGCCTTCTGACAGACAGACAGCAGAAAAGCCATTAACCCTCCTCTGGTTCGTTCAACTTAGAAATTCCGCGAAACCTCTTTGAACGCCATGGATTCTTTCCCTGTGTGCCACCTCAGGGACACACTCCTAAGAAAACATTGGCACAAAGAAGAAAGTCATTGTTACACTGTTCAAAATAAATGCAGGAGCCGGGGCCAGAGGCGCAGACCCATAATCCCAGCAGGCTGAGAGGCTCAGGCAGGAGAAACAATCTCAAATTCAAGCACAGCCTGAGCAACGGAGGGACTTAGCAAGACCCTGGCTCAAAACAAAACATACAAACTAGGATGAGGATTTGTCTCAACGTGAAGGCCTGGGTTCCATCCCCGGCACCACCACCACCAAAAACCATAGCAAAACTTATTTTTCTTCCTGATCTAACAAGTCTATCAGGTACTGGTATTTGGATTTTGTTGTGTTGACTCTATTTCTTCCCAATGTTTATCTGATGTACATTTTTTCTTACATGATTCAACATGTGAAAACTTAAAACCACAAACAACAGCCACTCCTCTGTCGTTTGACAGGATGCCTCAGGGCTAGGGGAGTAGCTCAGGGTCTAGAGTGCTCATCTAGCCTGGGCAAGGCCCTGGGCTCCATCCCCAGCACCACAGTAAAAATTAGCAGGGTGTGGTGGCACACACCTGTAATCCCAGCACCCAGAAGACTGAGGCAGGATGATTCCTAAGAGTTTAAGGCCAACCTGGGTTACATTGTGAGTGTGGGACCAGACCGTGCAAGAGCCTATCTCCAAAAACAAACAACAAAAACTATTTCACTTAAAATAAACAAACAAATAAATAAAGTGTCACGACAAGGTCAGTATCTGACAGGTCACTGAAAACCTTTTATTGACTTTCGTTGCTTTCTTCCATAAAGCCCTGACATACTTCAGTCGTGCCCTTCCAGACTGCGGACCAGAAGGAAGCCATCATTGCATCTGAATTTTAGCGTTTCTCCCCAGGGCCTCCCTCTCAGGAGATACCCCACAACTATGTGTGTGTCACATAGTGTTCGCTTTCTTGCCTTCTTGGAATCAATAAAGTGCTGTTGTGGTTTAAGTATGTCAGCCCGAGGACAGGGCCTCCGTCCCTGGCTGGGGTGGGCTAGGCGCTGGGCCATATGGCAGGAGGTGAAGAGCAGGTGACTGAGGGGTGTGTCAGCTCTACTTACAGCTGCTCCCCATCACTCACGTTGCCGCCTGAGATCCACCCACTGTCAGAGCTGCAGAATGGGTCCCTGGTACAAAGCGGCTGGTGATCACTGCCTAGGAATGAGCAAACCTTCTTAATTATTTCAAATGTCATGTAACTTTGAGGACTGCAAGGTCACCCAACGTGACTGGCCACCCACACTCAGCTCTTTGTCTCTGGGCTTGTGTCTTGTGCACACAGCAGGAGTGCCGGGTCAATTCCCAAGGGGTCTTCCCATGAGGCTCTGACTTTGGGATGGCCCAACATGTGTTCATTTAGTGTGAGGGTGTGACTACCCTGAGAAAACGGGGCATCTCCTCCTGCCCCCCTTCCTCCTGTGCTACCAAGGACTGAACCCACGGCCTTCACACCATCTCCAGCCCTTTTTTTGGTTGTTGTTGTTGTAATTTTGACGTAGGGTCCAGCTAAGTCACTAAATTGTCTAGGCTGGGCTGGAACCTGTGATCCTCCTGTCTCAGCCTCCCAGGGTTTTGGGATGACAGACTTGTGCCGTAGGTCTGGCTTTTTGAGGTTATTTCTAACAAAATGGTCTTCGAATCTGCTAAGTACCCATAGTGCTAAACTTGTTATTTTGATGAATCAAAACTAGACTTTTAAAAACATGAAGTTGTAACGGCAGATATTGAATCCTTTCAGCTAAATCAAACTGGGATGTTCCATGTAAACTTCGGCAAGCCTCCAGGCACATTAAGGAAAATCACATCTGTTTTGGAAAGCAGAACATTCATATTTTACCTTTATTTTTATACAACTGTTAAGACTGTCTTTTTATTTCTCTTTCCCAAGGAAGAATGGTCTAGGAGACAGGAGGCCTTGTCTGACCCTGAGTGCCACAATTGACATAAATACAGTAAAAAGAAAGGGTAATTTTTTAAAGCTCCTGTAGTGATAAAGGAGTGTACTGACACAGGGAAGCAATTAGAACAATTTATAATTGTATTTTTATAAAATGTTACTTTCAGTTTTATATATTTTTTTTCTCCAGGGCTAGAGATCCAACCCAAGGGCTTTGCATTAAGCTACCTGCCCTAGGCATGTGTGTGTGTGTGTGTGCGTGTGTGTGTTTGTGTCTGTTGATTCTGAGACAAGGTCTTGATAAACTACTGAGTTACCCATGCTAGGCTTGAAGTTGAGATTTTCCTGCCTCTGCCTCCTGAATGCTGAGTTTCTGGACCTGCATCGCCTGATCTGGCTCAGTTTTACAAATGGAGTTATGCAGTTACATTCAGAAGAGAAATTTAAGGAACTATGCCATGTGCTATTGTTAAGTACCTCCTGTGTGAAAGGTCCTGTTCTTGGCTTAATTTTTAAATTGCTTAGATAGAGAAAATAAAGCTCTAATTAAAAAATAAGAGAAAATGGTGAGAGTGGAAGCTTGAGAAGGTGACAAAGACAGCAGGACCTTGGGCTCCAGCAGAGTTAGGACAGCAGGAAACAGCTCCAGTGGGCACCCGCAGCCGGGCCCTGAGGGGGACAGCATGGCGGCTCCCTGTTCCTGGCCGGGCACTACAGCGTATCGCCAGGTTTGGGAGGGTTTCCCTTTTTTTTTTTTTTTTGAGACAGGATCTCACTCTGTAGTCCAGGCTGGTCCTGATCTCAAAACAGAGCCTAGGCTGGCCTCCACATCATGGCCATCCTACTGTCTCAGCCTCCTGAGTGCTGGGATTACAAGCGTGCACTGTTATGCCCAGCTAGGTTCTAGGTGGTGCTGGAGGATGGAACCTGGGGCCTGTGCACGCTAGTCTCACCAAAGACCCACACCGCAGCCCCTATATCACCAGTCTTTGGGCATCTTGGGGACACCTTGGATAGGTAGGAACATAGTCGCTGCAATGGTAAGAATCTCCCGTGCCACAAAGAGGATCGAGGCAGCCAAATTCAAATTCAAAATCTTCCTTCCCTGCCTGCCACCCACAGATCCTAAAAATTCAAAAGTCATTTGGCATAAAAATGAAGACAAGATTCTTAGCTTATGAAGAGACTTCTTCCCTCTCGTTTGCCTAAGTGAATCATTAGGACGGCCCAATATTGTAGTCTTCACATAACTATTATGACTTTTTGGGGGTGGGGGGCACTAAGGATTGAACCCAGTGCCTGTACACTGAACTATATCGTAAGCTCTTAAAAATTATTTTTAAAAATTTGATGCAAACTCTCATTAAGTGGCCCAGGCGAGGCTCTAAGTTGTGATCTTCCTGCTTCAGCCTCCCAGGGTACTGGGATGACAGAGCTGTGCCACCACGCCTGGTTCACATAATTATTCATAATTTCGTGTGAATTTACTATGCACCAGGAAAAATTCTTCTGATAGCTTTGACATAAAATAATTTGGAATGGCAGAAAACAGGTAACATTAGCATCTAGTCTAAAGAAGTTTCTAGAAATAGTTAAACTGTGGCCAGAAACTGCCCAGAGGCCCTGACAGTTGGAAGTAGAAAATATATTTAAAATCTAATAGCTTTTCCCCCTAATTGACTGCATTGACTACACACACACACACACACACACACACACACACACACACACACACACACTTTGCTGTATTATTTTAATATGTGCCTATTTTAATATAAAATTGAAGTTTCATATCACTGTCATATCACCCTATATATCACTCTACACCCACACCTTAAGGGAGGAAAGATTTATCTTAGCTCACAGTTTAGGAGGTCTCAGGCCATTCGTGGGTGGATGGCAATGCTAGAAAGACGTGGGAGAGGGCCTAGCTGGAGAGAAGATGTTCACAGCACGGTAGGCAAGAACCAGAGCTGAAGGGCAGAGCTGGCACCTGCCCTCCCAGGTCAGGCCCCGCCCCTTCCGGCCCTCCTGACCTCCTAGTAGCACAAGAAATCATGAATTGATCCAATGATCCAATGAACCCCCATGATCCCTTCATCTTCCAAACACACTTGGCTCTTGGGGGACATTCTAGAACCAAAACACATCACGAGGCAACATATGCTTTTCTCAAGGGGTAATGCTTATGGTGGAGTTGGGCTGATGCTGAGGGTCAGAGAAAACCATGTGAGATGGGAGGAGAGTCAGCTTAGGAGATGCTGTGACACGAGACCTGGCTGGGAAAGCCCCAGAGCTGGAGCAAGGAACATAAGGAGAGGAATACACTGTGAAGCTCGCAAAGGAAGAAGGGAGAAATCTCAGTTATGACAAACCCGTATCTGTTTGCGTTACGTATCATCATGCATTTGTGGCCAAAATCTCCCATAACAGAGTTTCTAAACCAATGGGACCGTCCAACACTGATTTTTTTCACAGTTCTGAAGGCTAGAGGCCTGTACCAGTAGTTTTCCTTTTGCTCGAACAAAATACTCAACACTTGTAACTTTGGTTTACAGGTTTCAGTGGGTTCGGTCCATGGCAAGCTGGCTCCCAGGCTGAGACAGTATGGCGGAGGGTCATGGCAGAGGAGAGATGCTGACTGCATGGCAGCCAGGAAGCAGAAAGCAGAAGGAGAAGCCAAGCACAAGAACACACCCCTCTAGGTCACACTTCCAGTGGCCCACCTCCAGTCAGGCCCCACCTCCTAACAGATGTATTGGACTAGTGGACCTACCTTACTCCAGGATGACCTCAACTTAATTCTGTACAACCAAAATGCATCTATTTTTAAATTTCTCACATTCTGCCATAATGAGGATCAGGATATCTACACACCTCCCTTCAAATGAGATAATTCAACCTATAACAACATATTAACATTATTAGTCATCAGGTCAAAATGGAATCACTGGGAAAAGACCATCGCTCTTTCCAGTAATGGCTTGAGGAAAGTCAAAAGGTGGGCTGGGGTACAGCCCAAGCATTAGAGCACTTATCCAGTGTAGTCAAGGCCTTGAGGTTGATTCCTTAGCACTACATAGAAAGGATTGCCTATAATCCCAGCACTCGGGAGGCTGAGGCAGGAGGACTGCCATGAGTTTGAGGCCAGCCTGGGCTACATAGTGAGTTCAGGACCAGCCTGGGCTACAGAGCAGGACCCTGTATTCAGAGGGAAAAAAAGTCAAAGACAAGAGGAAAAGAAAAAAAATCCAGGAGGTGAGCAAGCACTTGCAAATGCATTTGGGAGGTGAACGACTGCAGTGGCTTAAATTAAGATGACAGTAGGAAAGATAGAAATAGATCCATTTGACAAGAACCTTGTAAGAGGAGGGACAGACATGCGGATAGCAGCGAATCGATAAACCATTATGGACAGTTAAGCCTGACATGTTGCAAGACCTTCAAGGAGAATTGAAAGTAAAGAGTTGGCCACCGAGGAGTGTTGTCAGAAGGGAAGCCGGGATGTATCGCAGGGACTCGCTAGGACATCCTCCATGAGTCTGTGTGACTCTCAGAAGAACACACAGGGAGAAAGCCAGAGAAGAGTTCTGACCCGGGAGCAGCTCAGGCAGAGGAAGTGTCCAGAAACGTGACACCAAATGAAGCACAGAGAGACGAAACGATTAAAAACCAGGAAAGTAAGTTCACAGAAATCGAGAGAAAGAAATGCTTCTAGAAAGGGGAGGTGCGCCATGCCTAGCCACGCGGGGTAACGCGCAGGGTAGGCCAACAGCTTCAATGCGCTCTGAGCTTGGCCCAGACAAGCCTCAAAATCTAACCTGATAGAGCACTGTGACCGCTGAAGAGATTGTGTCACCTGGAGGCGATCGGGAACCACACCTGGATTAGAGCTCATAGGTGTGCGTGAGTGGCTCGTGGGCCAGTGAATGAGGGAAGAACTCCCCTCCCAGATGCGGGAGTTCCAACTGGGAGCTCGAACTGTATAAACGGATGGGAGAAGCCAGGTTGTTACAGCTTCCTCCCCTGGGACAGCTCTCGCCTTCGCCGCTGTCTACAGACGCTGACTCGCTGCACGCGGCAGATCTTCATCACAGACTCGCTCCCGTCTCAACTTGCGCCTGTCTGCCCATCGCTGACTTCAGACCAGAGGGTCTTCAGCACTGTTTGTGGAACACCGAGTTCCGTAGCAGACTCGCACCAGCTGTCCTGCCGTCCCAGACGGGTGGTCTACCTCATAGCTGAGCAGCCACGGGACACTCCAGCTCTCGCACATGCAGGCCGCCATCTTGGACTATCTCTGTCCTCAGGCTGGGAAGCCTTCCAAATAGATCCTTTTTTACTTTTTTTAGTAATAATTTCTGTCAATTCTGCCTTTTGAAGAACCCAAACTAATACAAGTATATATGATAGAAGCCTTAACAGCTATATCCTAACTTTTTGTTTTGCACTGGGGATTGAACCCAGAGCTGTCATCTTAAGCTATACCTCCAAGCCCTTCTTTTTAAAACTTTTCTTTTGAGACAGAGTCTCACTAAGTCACCAAGTTACCCTGGCGGGGTTCAAACTTGGGATCCTCCCGCCTCGGTTTCCCACCGTGCTGGGATGACGGGCCTGCGCCAGTGGGCCTGACTTCCTTCTTCTTATGGTATCTCTTTCTCTGGTCCTGGAGGATTAAAAGATAGCCAACGAGCTGAAATGAAAAAGAAAATATCTGTGTTAAAGTAGCCAGCAACAGCAAGAGGAAACACTATCCCTGTAGCGTTCTATGTGTTCTCTAAAACAGACTGGAGATTCCCCAAAACAGAGCAAAACATCAACAAAAGAACCCTGCCCTGATGTTAGAGTCATGCGACATTTCTGTCATCTGAAAATACATTTCATGACATTAGATGGCAGCTTTTCTTTCTTTCTAGTCTCATTCTGTAGCCCAGGCTGGCCCTGAACTCACACTATAGCCCAGACTATGGCCTGAAACTCAAGGCAATAACCCAGGAGGATTGCAGGAATGCACCACCACTGTGCCCAGCTGATATTTCCGTGGTGCTGGGGAATGGACCCCAAGGCCTTGAGCCTGCTAGGCAAGGCTCTAAGCACTGGACTGCGCCCTCAGCCCTGATTTAGCATTGCATAAACCCCACCGGGCCTAAATTCTTTCCACACTTCGATGTATTACTTTCCCCAGGGCTGAACGATATTTTTTCTCTGTCTCTGTTCCAAGACTTGTCCACTCGCTGTTAGGAGCCAAGAGGATCGAGGGATCTGGCGGCCTACTGGTGTGCTACTTTTACATGGTGATCAAAAGTCATTAATCATTGCCTACAGTGACTTTGCTTTTCCTAGGGCTTCAGCCACAAAGGGAAGGTGACTTAGAGTGTTTATGGACATTTGAAAAGTCACTTTTCTTCCTGGATAAGGTTGTTTTTTAACATTTTTGGAGAACACATCATTCTACCCCTGTTTCATTGTGTGAGTGTAAAACACAGAAGAAACAAAATTAGACACAGTGTTAGGTCAACACAGGTGGAACCAGCACAGACCAGCACAGCAGCAGAAGAGCGGAGGAGCGAGCTCCGCAGCCCTTCGTCGCAGGTCCGCAGGTCCGGGTCACCCCGTGTGGGCTAGCAGCTGTCTCTTGGCAGGGTTCATGCACAGCAAGCCGGGCTCCCCAAGGGGGAGTGGCCAGGAGGCCCAGGCAGCTCAGGATTTACGCATGAGCCCCACAAGAAGAAAAATGGAGGTGGAACATGGGAAACGCTCTCTGTAGACATGCCAACCGAGAAGTTAGACTTCCACGAAGGGACAAATGGCTTGAAGCAGTGCATCTGGCCACCCCATGTTCTCTCAGTAGCTGCTGAATTGACATAACCAAAATTAGGAGCCAGGCTCACTCGTGCAGGATCGTAATTTCAGCACTTTGGGAGGCTGAGACAGGAGCATTGCACCTTTGAGCCCAGCCGGGACAGCTTGGAAACTTAGCAAGATCTTGTTGCTAAATAAAACCTGGAAAAAAAAATAATAATGGGGGTGAGGTGGAGTGGGAACTCAGTGTGAAGGCCCTCAGTACAAAATAAATAAATAAATAAATAAATAAGTTAATTTAATTAGACTTAGGTTATTGGCCAAGTTTGTGATTGCTTCAATGAACCATTGGGAATTTGGCATGGCTGAGTCTTCTGACAGTGGGAAAGCTGGCCATTCTCCAAACTAATTTTGTTGACATACATCTAGTCATTCCCAACATAAATACATAAATTTCTTCCCACTCCTCCTCTCTCCAACTAGACTCATTTTCTTCCTTGTTACTTCAGGGTTTTTAAAAATCAATTTATTAGGATAACTTAATTTTTGACTGAACACAATGCCTTTGCATGATCATGAAATGAACACTAAATCCTAAATCTCAAGATTTTAAACACACTGCGAAAAATGGCAGCACAAGAATATATCTTCTAGTAGTAAAATTCTGCTAGGAATGATTGGATTGTCAGAAAAAAAATCATGACATATTTTTTTCGTGTTCTTCAAGGCTCATTTATTTATATAGAACAAAGGTCAGTCAATGATACATTGCCCCTTTAGTTCCATAATCCTTTGCCATCTTTCAGTGAGTTTCATAATTCCTTATACACAGGAGAACCTGTCTTTATTGGCAAAAAAACCTGAACAAGGTGCTGATTTACAGTCTCATCTGATATGAATATCATAACACACAAGGAGTTTTGAGGAGAGCAAAGCCAGAGAAAGTCTGGCCGCCCCAGCTCAGGTGGGCTTGGCAAGTCAGCAGCACAGCCATCCAAGCTCCAGGTGTTATCAATGGGTGATAGGATGTGAGCGTGGCCTGTGTTGTCAGGATGTAACATAATCCCTTGTTGATCCACTTCTAAGTGATGGATTCGACCCGTCCAGTTGCAGACAATACACGTTAGAATCGATTGTTCAGTTTCTTGGTAGAAGCTGGAAAATTCACCACCTTTGAAGTCCCCCTGCCCTGGGAGCACAGCCTTCTTCTGATGCATGGCCGCTTAGGGTATTGTTTGAGGTGAATCATCACACAGGTTCTGGGACCATTGGCGTGCCACAGTGGTGTAGACAACCCATTTCTCACCAGGGACCACTTGCTTTAAAAAAGGATCATTTTCCTCAGAATGAGCACATTACATAGCATATGTTTTATACTCACAGTCAAACGAACTTCCTTGAATTTACGAGAAATCTGAATATTGAACTCACGTGTCCCTGCTTCCTCAGGTGGTCAGATGGTCAATGTTGCTGCAATCTCTCGTGTCATTTGACTTGATCAATGCCACCACCACATCCCCTGTGGCCCTCCGAGGTGACTGAGGAGAGTCACTGAGATCAAAAAGGCCAGCGAGGAATTTTGTGCACCATCTTGGGCACGAACATGCCTGCGGAGCACTGTCACTGTAAACAGGAAGTAACTTTTCAGGATCTGGGCATATGCATTCTTCCCTGCACAGAAATAAAGCACTAAAACATAGTGAAAATGCACACTACTTTGTTTTCCATCTTCTGGTTATAAAATCCCTAAAACTCAACGAAATTGCTTGATTTTTTTAGAATGAAACTAGAGCTGTCATCAGTCAAATAACATAGCAACAACATAGATGTGACTCTTAGGTGCAAAAAGGAACCAGCACCACCTGTTGAACCTGACCCCCCAGCACACCAAGTACACCCGGGCTGAGTCCCAAGTTTGTGGCACGGCGTCACTGGCATGTGTAAGGGGTCAGGGGCTCGTTTTAACCACAGCATCTTTTTCTCCAACCAGATAGGCCCTAAGAGTTTAATTTGTTTTTGTCAAAATTATTTTTATTAGTATGTATTTGAAATATGTAATAGCAACCAGCTTGGGAGACTGATGTGTGTATGTATGCATCACATCTTGACCATTGTTACCTCCCTTCCCCCTCCCGCCCCGGTTACCTCTCCACAAGGTTTATTTTCTTCTATTTCTCCTTCATTTTACTCTTTAGTTTGACTTTCTCATATTCAAGAAGACATGTGATATATAATCTTCTGTGTCTGACTCATTTTGCTAAGCTTGCTGACCGCTAAGAGCTTTCAGAACCCATCAGGCATAATTGTAAGACTTGAAGGAAACAGTAGCTGGGTAAGGGGTTTGTGCCTGCAATTGATTCCATCGCTCTGGGAGGCTGAGGCAGGAGGACTGTATTCTTGAGCCCAGCGTGGGAGACCTGGCGAAAACTTGCCTCAAAATTTTCCAAAACAGGTGTGTGGGTGTGGGAACAAGGGGGAGAGGAGCTGAGAATGTAGCTCAGTGTGGAGGCCCTGAGTTCAATCCTCAGTACTGGGAGGTAAAAAAAAAAAAAAAAAAAAATGAAAAAGAAAAAACCAAAAGCAACAAAAACAGCACAGCAAAAGATGCCTAGAATTCTAGAATTTAGTAGATGATTAGAGATGTGCCCTTTCTTCTTCAAGGAAAACCTTTTTCTATTTTTTTATTTTTATTTTTTTGGTGGTACTGGGGATCTAACCCAGGACCCGCACACTAAGTTTTATTCCCAGCCCATTTTTATTTTTGATTTGGATATGGAGTCTCACAAACTCCCTAAGTTGCCCAGGCTGGGCTCAGACTTGTGATCCTCCTGCCTCAGCCTCCCAGACTGCTTAGATGGCTAGCCAGCACTACCCAGCCTGTGCCACACACCACACTTGGTGTTTTCCTTTAAATATTTTCACCGCTGAGTTCATCTCACGTTATTTTTGTAAGTTTTAGAGAAATTTCTGATTTGGTTCCAGCGTGGGGAAACCTACGGACACCTCCCCCTTAGTTTGACACAAGCATCCCTCTCTCTCCTTGCAATCTCCTGATACGCCCGAGGTTTCCAGACGCTCGCAGTGGCTGACAGTCACCGCGTTCTCACACAGCATCCACTGTGCTCTGCTGAACTTGAAAATACGCTATTGTTAAATGACAAAAACGAGGAAAGAACACACTTCGTACGGGGAGCGAGGTGGAAAATCACCCTCCCTGATCGCATAAACATGAGCCTGTCTCAGATTCTGCGTAAACACGGGCTGACAGCTGACTAGGCTGGGCCGGAAGTGCGCGCTGTGCACACCTGGGCTTTCCCTCGCAGGCCGCGCGTCCCAGCGTTCTGAGAACTCGAGGCAGGAGGATCACAAGTTCGAGCCCAACCTGGACCACTGCAGGACTGAGCAAGACCCTGACTCTAAATTATAACTAAAAATAGGCGGAGGTAAAAACGATTCTACTGCAAATGTAGCATGTCTAAGCTGCCCACAGATTGACAGGAAAGGTTGATGGGGTCATGGGATCCACAAGCAGTGACGTACATGATCCTTATAAACTCAAGTTGGAAACATCGTAATAACTCTGGACTTTAAACCACAAACCTGGCATGAAAATAGGCAAATTTGATGCCTCCCCGTTTACCTTAGCAGGTAAATTTTAAGACATATTGACCAAATACCAAAATTAATTCAAAACATCTTGGCAGTAGTAAGCAACTACATTATCCCAGGTGTGTTTGAACTTGCAATCATGTTTGCAAAATGTTTTATTTGTACTGTATGTAGAACTCGCCTGCTGTTATTCAACTAATGGATATGACCTTTGTTTTGTGACCCACAAAAAATTGACAAATTGCTGCCCTGTTCTTGATAATGTGTTTCACTCTTTAAAAGCACAGACTAAATCAATACTGTGCTGTTAACACATCCCCTGATAAGCTTTAATGAGAAAGCAGTAGGAAATGGAGTTATTTCTGAACAAATATTATTCATAATTGTGAAAAATGGAAACTCCATGGATATCCAATAATAGAGAAGATTATTAAGTAAATTAGAGTGAAATTCTAGTTGAGATGATTTATTGCAACCTTTGCATGGCCGGGATATAATTAAGGATGAAATAAATTTGGATAGAAGCTGGGTGCGGTGGTGCATGCCTGTCATCTCAGCATACGAAGGCTGAGGCAGGAGGATTGTCATGAATTCGAGGCCAGCTTGGGTTCATAGTGAGTTCAGGACCAGCCTGGACTACAGAGTGAGACCTTGCCTTAAAAACAAAACAACAACAAAATGAATGTTTTCTTTTCCAACCTAACAATTCTTAATTACTTTCAAGTATGAATGTATTCCTATGTCCCTAGGCATTGTTTTCACCACACTGAATGAGCCATCCTCCAAGACAGCGTAAGCAAAGCACCACAGGGAGACAGTACAAACGATCATGAGTGATTATGACAGCCGTGCTGAGGTCTTGCTCTTCCCCAGCTCCCATCATAAACCAACAAGCCCAATTTGATGAATCTCTTAAGGATGAGTGAGATCATGTTATTATTGCGCTCGCAAAACCGATGACTGTGATTGAATTTGATTCCTCAATTCATCCCCAAACTTGCAACCATCAATCAGATCTGGCTTGAGGACCCTTTTCCTCTATACCAGGGACGCTGAAGCCTCACACCTGAAGAGAAGTAGCCTTCGGCCTTGGAAGGATGGGACCACTAGGTGAGCGGGAATGAAGCTCTGCCCCCAGTCAGCATGCTCCTGTCAGGTTCTGATGACTCTGGTTGATTAGCAGGAAGTGAGGCTTCACAGCCCGCCCTCTGCCCTCCCCCGCTGCTGCCCTCGCAAAGCTCTCCGCAACAACCCCTGCAGAACAAGCACCCTCCCACCCGTCCTTGGGAGAAGGTCTTCAGCTAGATGGTCCCGGTGTCCAAAAGGTCTGGGACTACCACTCTACTAAGTGACACTCACTTTGCCGGTCACTCCTCGAAAAGGGCTGGTTATATCTTGAGTTAGCATTAAAAGCTGGCCATTATCTGTGTCAAGAGGGGAAATGGCAACAAAGAGAATACAGTCTGGTTGGAAACAGGAAAATGCTTAAATCCCCCAAACAGGAGGATGAGGAGTTAATGACCCTCAGTGTCAGAGTGCCTGAGTTCTAAGCCTAGTGCCTTGGACCACCAGCTGAGCAATCCTGGATAAACCCAAAGCCTCTCTGATAATTAGATTCTCCACTTGCAATAAGTTGGTTCTCCCAGGCACTCTATTTTGCTCAAAAGGATCCAGTTGGGACACTTTATTCTGAATTCTCTCTTGCTCTTAACTTTCATATTTATCAAAGAGCTTCTTATAGTTTGAATCTGGAATATTCCCCAGAAGCCTTGCATATTTGAATGGTGATTCAATCATGGGGATGGATCTAGTGACTTCATGTGCTGCTGAGAGGTGTGGCCTGACCCGGAAGGTTATCGCTTCCTTACCAGCTCTGCCCTCGGCTCCCTCTGCTTCCTGACCTGCCGTGCTACGATCAGCTTTTCTCCAGGGAGGCCTCTGCCATGTTCTTCCTCCATTGCCAGCCTCCAATGGATGGACTGAGACCTCCTGAAACTGTGAGCTAAAATTAACCTTCCCTCCCTTAAGTTGTGGGTGACAGGTCTGGTGTCCCAGCAACAAGAAAGTCACGAAGATAGAGTCCTAACTTTTCAGTAAAATCTCAGTTGATCACGTATTTATGAATTTACTATAAGTAACTCAACTTGTCAAGCATATAGTATTCGAATCTTCGACAAATCCCACTGCAAGAACAACAACAACAACAACAAAAACCTGTCCCTATAACTCAAAAGATGAATGGCCAGATTATTGCATATATCTTTGTAGATAAAAGTCATTTCCCAAGTCTTTTTTTAAACTTTAAAATCAACCTGAACATTACAATGAATTTCATATTGCGGATATGCGCACCTGGAATCCCAGCACTTACGGAGACTGGAAGAGGAGAACAAGTCTGAGTCCTGCTGGGCAATGTCAGGAGACCGTATCCCCAGATGTGCACTGAAACAAGAGGAGCATGGGTGCAGCTCGTTGCTAGATCACCCTGGGTTTGATGCGTTGGTTTTGATCTGGAGCGTCCCCCAAAAGCCTCATGTTCCTATGGATACTGTGTAGGGCTGGGAGGCGGGGCCTGGCTGGAAGGGGTGGGGCTTGGGGTCTGACGTAGAGGGGTGTGTGCTGGCTCCGCCCTTCCTCCCCGTCTCTCTGCATACCACCGTGCTGTGAGGATCTCTGCTGCTGGAGCTCCCTGGCTCTGGCCCTGCTCCACTCCAGCCCTGCCATGGGCTTCCACCATTTTCCAGCTGCCCACCTGTGAATGGACTGAGACCTTCTGAAACTGTAAGCTGCAATAAATCTTTCCTCCCTAGGTTGTGGATGTCAGGTATTGAGTCACAGCTATGAAAAAGTAACACACCCAGTACCACTAATAATTATAATAATGAGAATAATAATTTGGAAGTGGAGCTAGAACTGCTAGGGGAAAGTCACAGATTGAGGATAATTGATAACTTTATCTTTTTTTTTTCTTTCTGTTTTGTTTTGAGATTCAGGCTGGCCTTGAACTCATAGCCATCCTCCTACCTCAGCCACCTGAGAGCTGGGATTACAGGCATGTGTCACCATGCCTGGTTTGTGTGGTTCTGGGGAATCGAACCAAAAGCCTCGTACTTCATGGCTTCTCCTAAGGTTATTTCAGCAACATTACAACATCTTTTTTTTTTTTTGAAACAGGGTCTTGTTCCATAGTGTAAGCTGGTTCTGAACACGTTGTGTATTCTGGGCTGGCCTTGAACTCATGGCAATCCTCCTGCATCAGCTCCAGAGCTCTGGGGACAAGATGGCAGAACGAGGAGCAAATGACATTATAATTGTAAGCTTCTCCAGACAAATAAGCACCCACAGACTCAGATTTGCAGCGCTGGTTGGTCCCATTAGAAACAGTTTTCAGTGGGAAGATTTAGGGCCAGGTTGAAATAATGAATTAAGAGTCCAGAAAATGGAAATAGATTGCGCAGCCAGACGTGAAGACAAATCTTCTCATTATAATACGTGGCCCAGCGCACGGGCACCGTGTTCTCTCAGCAGCCAGAGCGGCTGGTAATTTAACTTCTCTGAGCATTTATAAATGCTGTTAGGCTATAAGGACGCATTTCACTCTGAATTATGGCCAATTTATGTATCTGGAATTAAAGAAGCTTGGTTGAAAGAGAAATAATCTCTTGAATGGTGCAGGGTGCATAATAGCCTCGCCAAGGAAAGGAACTCCAGCCAGGCCAGAGTCGGGCGGTGGGGAGCAGAACCTGGGACCCTCGCGGGCCACATGCGACCTGTCTTCTCTGTTCTGCAGCTGCGGAGTGTCGGAAGGCCCGGGATGTAACCTTCCCTACTCCCAAAGAAAAATTCATCAATTTGATTCCCAGAAAAACCATGATCCTTAAGCCTTACGGGAGTGATTAATGCTATTTTTTTTGTCTGTTTTGTGTCAGGAAAGGCAATTTTCAGGTCACCAGATGGTACTCAGTTAAAATAAAGTATTTCTTAGTACCTATTTCTATGTTATTGTTCTTGTTGTTTTGTGGTCCTGAAGGCTGAGCCTGGGGCCTTCACACTGAGCTACATCCCCAACCTGTGTTTATTTTTCAGTACTGGGATGACAGCCTTGCATAGAAAAAAAAAAAAATGCCAGATGGTATTTGGTAGTAGTAGGATTTGGTGCTAGGGAATCAAACTCTCAGGACGAGAGCTTCCAATTCTCAGCATCTACTCTTTTCAGATATTTGAGATATGGCCACAGGATTTTTCAGACGTTGACCTGTTCCGTTCGCCCACCAGAAACCAGCGAATGGTTGCTGCGCCCACAGGCTTGACTACATCCTTGCATTCTGAGCACCAGCAGAAAGGAAGAGCCTAGCAGGGGCAGGGTCTCCCCACCTTGGGCAAGGGCAGTCCTTTCAGGAAAGTTGGAAGTTTGACGTAGCTGTGCTCCCTTAGATGGAGGAGGGTGCACCTTACTGTCCCCAGTCGGCGAGGGGTTTAACACTAACAAAGAAGCAGGTGCCTGTGTCTGTGTCTACCGCGGGGTCCCTGGCCTCTCCTCCCCAGTCTGTTCTTGTGGTTGAGCTCCCTGGTTTGAGTGCCGAATGCTGCGTCAGCCTAACTTAGCCACAACAGGCCCACCTTGGTCGTGGCATGTGGGTCTTTTTAAAAAAATTTTTTGTGGTACTAAATATTGCTTGAACTCCTTTGCTGTGAGCTCCAGCCCCAGCCCCTTTACATTGTTTGAGACAAGGTCTCCCTGAGTTGCTGAATTGCTTTGTCTGGGTGCAGACTTGGGGATCCTCCTGCCTCGGCCTCCCTGAGTGCTGGGATGACAAGCCTATGTCCTGGGGACTGGCCACATTCCTCTTGAATGAGTGTTGTTAGTTTACATCTGTGAAGAAATGTACCCCTCTCATCTAGGATGCCTGCGGTAGGTAGGCTGGACACACAGCTGGTGGCACTTGAGTGTCGTCCTCACATCCAGGAACATGGAGACGCCGTCTCTCTTTCCTATCTACCACTGAAATGTCTTCTGGTGGCTTCTCAATAGCCTGTGTAGTGATTTCTTATTGTGTTCTAATTTTGTAAAGAAATAGCTTTGCTTCATATTAATTTACCCTTTGCCACTGTCCCTGATTCCTGCAGGCCATCATCGTCTTCTTCCATTTGATGCGTGGGGTCCTTGTGTCCTCCCTCACCTAGCCTCGTAGGGCAAACATCAAGTGACTCCCGTGGACTGTGCTCATTTTCCATCAGGAGCCTTCCCTGGCCTTCTTTGAAGCCAAGTTTTGGCTATTCACAACATTTCTGATACGTTTTGTTTGATTTTGGTCTTAGTTACTCTTTGGTCACTGTGACTCGATACCTGACATCTATGACTCTGGAGGGAAAAGATTTATTTCAGCTCACAGTTTCAGGCCTTAGTTAATTTATGGGTGTCTCGTGCTGGTAGAAACACACGAAGGGGCTGGAGCGGAGACACAGCTCCTCTCGGCATGGTGGAACAGAGCCAAGTGTGGGAAGAAGGACGAAACCAGCACACGCCCCTTCCGGGCAGGTCCTGCCTCCCAACAGTACCCAGTATCCATCGGCACAGGAGGCTTTGGGGTGACTCTTTAGATCAAAACCACCATTTCCAGTTAATTTGAAGCACTTTATTTCTCATTCCTCACACAGCTCCCACCTTAGGAAGGAAGAGTTTAACACACAGGTATTTGTCCTGATATTGGTAATTTGTGTCTTCTTGTTCTCTTGATTGTCTCTTGATAGACTCTTACTAAGTATTTTATCTTCTCAAGGAACTCTTTGTTTCATTGATTTTCCTCTTTATTTTTGTGCTTCATTGCTCTCGGTGTAGTTGAGGTCATAACAGGCAGGCCTTGCATGTGTGAGATGATACCGTCATGCTTTGTGCAGCCTCAGGGGTTCTGGGCCAGGTCACTGCCCCTGTAGAGTCCAAGAAAACCTTCAGGGCTGGGGGCACAGCTCAGTGGTTAAAGTGCTTGCCTAGCATGCACAAGGTCCTAAGTTCAATTCTCTAGCACCACAAAAAAATTAAGTGGGTGTTGTGGCACATGTAAGCCAGCACTTGGGAGGCTGAGGCAGAATGATTGCCATGGGTCCAAGGCCAACTTGGGCTACGTAGTGACTTCAGGACCAGCCTAGACTGTAGAGCAAGACTCAGTCTCAAAACAAAAAAATTAAAAACAAACAAACAAACAAAAAAACCCCCACAAAACGAAATAAAACAAACCAACAAAGAAACAGTAACCCAGGAGTTCTGTATCTAGATCCCTGTCTCTTATGGGATTCAAGAACTTAAAGATGGAATCTCCATTGCTCTAGGATAGCCCTTCTGACTACAACCACTCAGACCAGAAGCCACAGACCTTAGCAGAACTGAAAATCAACCCTGCCTACAAATGCAAGAGTCGGTAAAGGAGAGACAGGAAACCAGAAGGCAGAGTTCTGAAATGGGCAGGAAACGTGCAGAGGAGAGAGGAAGAGGAAGAAGAGGAAGTAACAGAGATGAAAATAATCGAAACGCCTTTTGTTTGAGACAAGGTCTTGCTCTGTAATTCAGGCTAGTCCTAAAGTCACTATGTAGCCCAGGCTGGCTTCAAACTCACTACAGTCCTCCTGCCTCAGCCTCCCGTGTGCTGGGATTGCAGGCATGCACTACCACACCTGGCTAATCCTTATGTAGTGCTGGAGAGTTGAACCCAGGACCTTCCCCATGCCAGGCAAGTGCTCTAGCTGCTGACCTACCTTCTCAGCCCCCAAAATAGATTACATACATGGACCAATTGGCCAAAAATAGTCTCTTTATTCTGTGTCACTAATAATGCACTGATTAAAAAAAAAAAATAAGACACTCTGGAAGCTTACAGAGGGAGGCCCCATCAACAACAGCAACGAATGAAAATGAAGACCAAAACCAAACCAAGAAACCCCGTTCATTTTTATGCACTAGACCTATACTACAATACCCCGGATCTTGCCCAGTGTCCATGAGGCTCTGATAGTAAAAGTTCTGCCTAACACGGAAACTCCATGACTTTCCAATTATCCACTCTCCTAGCAGAGGGTCAAGGTAGTGATCTCTGTCACTGTTATATGTATGGATCTTGGTGTTCACGGTAGTCTGAGTTCAACCCCTGGACAAAAGAAAGAAAGAAAAGAAGGAAGGAAGGAAGGAAAGAAGGAAGGAAGGAAAACAGCTCAGCAATCCATTCTGATGAAATCAATCCTTTTGTGGAAACACCTGAATTTTGGTGCCAGGGAACCAGCTGATTTGTGCAGAAAGGAAAGCAACAGTAGGAATCCTGTAATTACTTCCTCGCTGGGGCTTCCAAATCCCTTCCTTGCTCACTGTAGTTAAGAGGCACAGCAATCCACAGGACATCCCAAGTGACTCTCCCGGGAGCCAGTGTGAGCACCCAGCATGCTCATTGTATGTACATACACAATATATTTTATTTTTGCTTATTCATTTATTTTTCTGTGGTGCTGGGAAAGGATTCCGGGCCCTTCACATTGAGTTACATTTCTAGCCCATTTTTTAAATTTTTTGATTTAGAGACAGGGTCTCACTAAATTGCTAAATTGCCCAAGCTTGGCTGGAACTTAGAAACCCTCCCCAGCCTCATAGCCGTGCTGGGATGACAGGCCTGTAAGCGGGCCATGGCTAGACAAAACATTTTCAATAGAGTAATTCCTCTCACACTACTTCCTCACCTGTCCTATTTTATGAAGTTTTTTGAAAGTATTTTTTCAAGAGGGATGTATGTAAAGACACTGTTCACCCAGCACTTTCTGTTTTGCAACTCTGTGTTAACTTCCTCTTTTCCAGTTATTGTCCTTTAGATCTGGAATGTTCCCCAAAAGTCTCATGTATTTAGGTGTTACAGATTATGTTGTCAGGATATGGGGCTTGGTCCAGAAGGGTGGATTGTGTGTGTGTGGTGGAAGACAGGTGTGGCAGATTAGAGATTACAGGTGTGTAAGGATTAGGGTCTGAAGCCTGGAAGGGGTAGAACATTGAGACTGGATGTGCAAGCACCAGGACTAGTACAGGACCGGGAAGGGCATGCGCCCCTGCCCCCTTCCTCTGGGACTCGGCTTCCTGTTCACAGTGCTGTCAGGAGCAGCCTCCAACTCTGCCTCCACTCCGTGCTTCCACTGTTGTAGGCCACTCAAAAACGGCTGTGACATTCTGTAGCTCTGAGCTAAAGTAAACTTCTCCCCTCCTAATTTGGGCATGTCGGGGATTTTGTCACAATGATAAAAAAGTAACCAAGGCAGAAATTGATACCAGAGAAGTGGAGTCGTGGCTGTGACTTTACCTGACCGTGTGGTTCAGAAGCCTTTGGAACTGGTTTGCAGGAGTTTGGAAAAGTTTGAGCATGTCAGCTGGAGAATCGTTGGATTGCTCTGAGTCAAGGTTGATGGGAAATTCTGGTCAGAGTTCAGAAGACCTGAATGCTGCTAAAAGTGTGCGCTGGAAATGCCAAGCTCAAAAAGCTTCAGACAGGAAGGAGGACTTACAGGTCAGTTGGTCTAAAAACCACGTGTGCTATGCTCTGGCAAAAAGTGTATCAGTATTTTGTTCTTGTCCAGGGACTTTGCCTAAAACTGAGATTAAGGGCCGTGGACTGCTTCATCTGGCGGAAGAAATCTCAAGGCAGCGCAATGTCCAGGCTGTTACATGGCTACTACTTGCAGCTTTTACCCAGTTCTGCACTCAGAAACTGGAGTAAACAGTAGATGTGGTAGTTACAAGGATTAGCATTAAAAAGAAACCAAGTACTTGCAATTTGGACTATAAAAAAAGAGGCCTTGAAGGTGTCTCAGGAATCAGCAAGAACCCGCCCTTTACCACTTAAAGGGTAGAAAGGAAAAGGCCTTTGCTTTAAAAAGGGATTCCCAGGGCACCCTGCAGGAGCAACCTAGGAATTAAGTCCCCAGGGAGTTCAATCATCTAAGAACTCAGAGGCCTCAGCGGGAATTATCCAAGGGGCCAAGCTACTATCAAGCCTGTGACAGGTCTTGATGACATCCGTATGGTCCCGGCTTTAAAGACTTGCAGGATGCAGGAGTTGTGGCTTCCACCCAGATTTCAGAGGAAAGCCTTGGAGGCCAGGAGAGTGCCCCCCAGGAATGCAATGTGTGAAGCTGTGAAAGTGAAGGCAGATGTGCCGTGGATACCTGGGAAATTTGAAGAAGCCAGAAGCATGTGTCATTCACTGAGGAAGACTGCAGGCTGTGGGAGAGGGCAGCCCAAAGGAGAAAAGATCAAGATTTTAGCAGGAGGCAGCACCTTAAGGGCAGGGCCACCCAAGCCCCTGGGAGCCTACATCACCCTGCCACTGCCACCTGGGTACTGGATGTGGAGCTACAGGAATTAGCCCTTGCCTTGTAGGGTTTAAAGCTTGCTTTGATCTCATTGTTTCTAGCCTTCTATTCCTCCCTTTTGGAATGGAAGTGCTTACCATGTGCCATTGTATGTTGGAAGTATTTAGGTTTTGATTTTCATGGGTGTTTACAGCTGAGAATTTGCCTGGCATCTCAAAGAAGACTTTGGAATTGGACTTTTTAACAGCGTTAGTACTGTTAAGACTTTGGCAACTCTTAGAGAAGGACTGAATGCATCTTTCCTGATGAGGGAGACATGAGTCTTTTGGGGCCCAGGGGCAGAATATTATGATTTGGATCTGAAGTGTCCCCTGAAAGTCTCGTACATTTGGATGTTATGGATTGCCTATGGAACCATGTGCTGTTAGGAGATGGGCCTGGTCTGGAGCAGTGGATTACGGGTGTGTGGTGGATTATATGTGTTTGGTGGAAGACAAATGCATGGTAGATTATAGATTCTAGGCATGTGGTAGATTAGGGGCTTCAACCTGGAAGGGCTGGAACACTAAAGCTGGGGGCCCTGGAAGGGGCAGATCACTGGGATAGGACCTGGCAGACTATGCACTAATTCCACCCTCCCCATGGGTGTTGGCTTCCAGTTTGCAATGCTGTGAAGATCAGCCTCCACCTCCGTCTCTCATGAGCTTCCACTGTTGCTGGCCTCCCAGGCTATGACTTTCTGAAACTGTGAGCTAAAATAGATTTTCCCTCCCTGAACGTGCACATTGGGGATTTTATCACAGCAATGGATAAGTAACTAAGGTACCAGCTGAGTAACAAAGAATGAGGCAACAGTTGAGAAATATGTATGGGAGGAAAGAAGAAAAAACAAGAGCTGGAGGAATGGCACAGTGACTAAAGTGCTTGCCTAGCAAGTGCAAGGCTGTGAGTTCAATTCCCCAGCACTACATAAAGCCGAGCATGGTGATGCATACCTGTAATCCTAGCACTTGGGAGGCTGAGAGGCAGGAAGATTGCTGTGAGTCCACATAGTGAGTTCATGACCACCCTGGACTACAGAGCAAGGCCATGAAGAAGAAGAAGAAGAAGATGATGATGATGATGATCAACAATAATAAGAAGAAAGAAGAATCTAAGGAAGGAGAAAGCGAAGAAAGGGAGGAGTGAGTGTAGTCCACAGAAATCAGCATGGTGTATTCAAATGGTTGATCATTGCTTTGAGATGTTCTGTCATTAAAAGACATGAAATAAGATTGCAAATGCAAAACCAGAAATAATAAGTTGGCTGTTGCTATGGTCTGGGTCCGGAGCTTCCCCGAGAAGCCTCGTGTGTTTGCATGTTGTGGAATGCCTGTGGAACCACGTGCTGTTAAGATGTGGGACCAGTCAGGAGGGGTGGGTCAAGGGTGTGATGGACTGGGGCTGTGGAGTAGATTATGGCTGTGTGCCACATTACTGGGACTGTGGTCCGGAAAGAACAGTCTCTGGGTAAATGTGGAACACTGAGGCTTGACCCAGAAGGGGCAGACCACCGGGTGTGCCTGGAAGGGTGGCTAGCTCTGCCCTTCCGCTCTCAAATGGCCTCTGCTCTGCCATGTCACAGCCAGCTCCTCATCACAGGCTTTCACCCCCGCCAGCTGCCTTTGAACAGACTGTGTGAGACCTTAAAACTGAGCTAACCAAAACCTTTCCTCCTAGAGCTATGGATGTTGGATATTCTGTCCCAGCAGTGAACACGTAACTAACACAGGTACAGGCCGATTGTGTTGTAGTCTGTGTTGCTCTGGGATTTTTTTTTCCTTTTCCTTTTGGTGGTGCTAGAGACTGAACCAGGTCTTTCTGACCTACATCCCAGGGCCTTTCTATTGCTTATTTGAGACAGACTCTTTTGCCAAGTTGCCCAGAGTGGGCTTGAACTTGTGATCCTCCTACCTCAGCCTTCCAGAGTGCTGGACAGACCTCTGCCACTGGGCCTAGCTGGGTTTAGTTTTATAATGTGATATTGGGAACTACATTGCTTTCTTGTTGGAGAAAAGGGACTATTGACATAAGTAAAGGATTGCCTTTAAATAAGAGAGTAATATTGTTTTGTTTAGTGCAAGTGATTCTTGGTCATTATTTAATAGAATACACATTTTTCGAACACTTGCAGGCTATGCACCAAGACAGGAGGTTCTCTTAAGTCACAAAAATCTCAACGAATTTGAAAAGAAGTGAAATCATACAGAGCACTCTCTCAGCACAGTAAGATCCATCTAGAAATCAATAAGTATAAAATAATAGAAAAATTTCCAAATACATGAGACTAGAGAACCCAGTCGTTTCCAACTTGTGAGTCCCAGGAAAGGGCACAAGCAGTGTTAGGCACTGAGTGTTGGGATTCTCCCAAGTCATGTGATGAAGTCACATCACACTGGGGGCTTGTTTGATTGATTGTTTTTGTGCTAGTGACGAAACTCAGGCCCTTTGCACTCAGCTACATTTCCAGAATGTTGGTTTGATTTTGATTTTGACTCAGAGTCTCACTGTGTCAAAGTAAGACTAAGTCTCTAAGTTGCCCAGGCTGGGATCAAACTTGAGATCCTACTACCTCAGCCTCCCAGAGTGCAAGAATAATAGACCTGTACCACCAGGCCCACCTGTGATGGCATTTGGACATGAGATCTTTGGGAGATAATGAAGGCTTTGTGCCCTCACAATGGGATTAGTGCCCTTATACCAAAATTTACCTCCATCTCTCTGTTCACGGAGAAGTCAGCAGAGCACAGGCACGGGACGCCTACCCCAGGATGGGCACCCAGCCTGGAACTTCGGGCCCACAGAACTGAAAGAAAACATTTCTGTTATTTCAGCTCTCCTGTCTGTGATGTAGTTATGAAATATATATATATATATTGATCTTAATGAATTGAAAAAGGTAACACAGTGACATTTACCAGCCACAACTGAAGCAGGCTGTTAGGGATGAACACAGACGTGCACCCCACGAAGGGCTCCGTGAGCCACGTGGGGGGAGGCAGCAAGCTGGGTGGCTCCTTGAGTGATGGAACTTTGCTGTCCTGATGACTGTGGTGATGTTATGGACCTAGACATGGGATGAAACACACACGAACCACATGAACACATACATGGAGACAGACAGCAATATCGTGTTGCATGTTAGGGCAGCTTTGGTTCCTGGTGGGCATTGCTGTTGCAGTGGCTGGCTTGTTCTTCCCATGGCATCTCTGAGCTGACATCAGATACCTTCTTTTAGTGCTTACTGTCGAATCATTATCCTTACAGAATACGTCCAGGAAATGCCTGGTGCATTGCAGTCACTGTTGTAAGGTATGGATGAAATAATGCTGTGGGTCTGCAGGGGCTGACGTACATGGGCTAATTCAGTCTTGTAACAATAACATAAGTAGATATTATTCTGGTCTCCAATCGTTGTCTCATGGTCAAGCGACTGCAGAAAAGTTAATGAAATTCCTTAAGATCCCACAAAACAGAAAGTTGCTTGGAAATAATCTGAACCCACATAGTCTGGCTCCAGTATTTTCACTCATAATTACTAAATTACAGCGCCTGCAAATGTGTCCCGATTCTAGCTGCATTTTAATTAGTACATTTTAAACTGGGGAAGTGTGAAATTAGCCCAGTGAGAGATGGGCCCGATGGTGTGGGTCTGTCATCTCCGCACTAGGAGGCTGAGGCAGGAGGATTTCAAACTCAAATTCAGTCTGGACAACTTAGCAACTGAGCAAAAACCTGTCTCAAAAATTGAAAAAAAAAAAAAAAAGACAATAACAACAACAACAGTGGAGTGGGGATACCGCTCCGTGCAAAGGCCCTGCGCTCAATCCTCAGTACAAATAAATAAACAAGAAATAAATTATTTGCTGGAAGGGAAAAAGTGGGTGGCCATGTTTCTGAACATATTGTACAACCCACTTTCCTAGGCTGAGCTTTTTTTTTTTTTAATCTAGATGTAATTTCACTTGTGAGCTATTTTGGGAACAATCACCTACCAATTAGGACTTCATTATTTACTAATGGAAGCGAATAGATTTGTTTAAATAGTTCTTATGATGTATGTTTGAAATTACATCCTGAGCAGAAGGAAAAGAAATTTTCCCAATCAGAGTACCAATTAGTGCTCACATCTGTGGGGCTTAATAAAGCATACCTGTGCTCATTTACGTTAAGTCTGGTAGAGCCCAGAATATATAAGATATATGCAAATATGTACTTAATATTATTGTAAAGTAACTAAAAAATTCCTTTAGGATTTGTAACTTTATTATTGAGAATATTTTTAATTCTTTTAAAGGCTCGTTTAGTGTTCTTCCCAGCTGTCAGGGAAAGTCAAGGGGCTGGCAAATCCTTGAGTGTGGGAATCCTGCTATTACGGCTTCGATCTGGAGTCCCCAAAAACTTCATGTGTGGAAGTTGACTGAGTCAGGGAGAGTCATTCATGGATTTCCGGTGCTGGTGAGAGGCAGGGCCTGTTCAGAAGGGGCGGATCCCTGGGAGGTGACATGGAAGGATATATTCCAGCTCCGCCTCCTTGCTCTCTCGGCTTCCTGTCCCCACAATGTCAGATGTCATGAACATCTCTTGGCTTCCGTCATGTACTTCCACCATTCACCCTTCCTTCTCTTTGTAGTAGGGGCCTGGGCTTGCCCTCCCAGAGCAAGAACAGAGGTGGCCGGCCTTTGTAGCGTGGAGGCAGCGTAACCTTGACCTCCATAAGGCCTGCAGCACACAGCCTTCCAGCACCTCCGCGTAACCTCGAGCACCCTCTTGTAATTTAGATTATAACTTCAGTGGCTACCTGGCAGCTTTACATGGCTAATCACAGCTACTTATCACCCTGTAGGGCAGACAAAGAGGTGAAAATGTGTATAAGGAAAGGTCTTCCTGTATCCTGGGCTTGGATTGGGATATTAATCCCCCTGGACGTACTGCCAGCACTAATAAAAGCTGCTTCCTGCTGACCCCGGCGGCCGGTTCTCCATGCACAGGTGCAGCGGCTCAAGTGGTGGGTGCCGGTGTCGCGGCCCGGGAATAAGCAGGCAGTGGAGACCCTCTGTGTGGACTTGCCTCTCAGGACCTCCTGGGACCAGAACAGTTGGCGGACATGCTGCTCTGGGGCTTCCCCACATTTTGAATACTAGCAGTTCTAGCACTGCCAGATAGACCAAGTCTGAAGTCGCCTTTGAGACTCAAAGCAAACTCTTAGTGTGAGTTCCTGTGAAAATCAAGGTTAAACACTTTTCACATGCCACGGCGCAGGGTGAGTGTTTTCATGCTAACATAGAAATAGGAGGGTAGAAAGCAGTCAGACAAAAGCAAGCATGAAATCCAGTAGGTCGAGCTCCAACTCCTGCAGTCCATGAAGTCCTGTAGCTTCATGGCCAGCACGTGGGCCACACAGCATTGAGAAGTGAGCTCCACAGGCCTTGTTGGCCCAGTCCCTGTGGCCCTGCCACTGGCTGCAGGCTCCGTGGCTTCCCCTTTGGCCTGTCCCATTCAAAGCTCATGGCTTTTCTCAATAGATGATCTATATCTCTGGCATCACCAAATTTCTGGGGGTCTCCACTGCACTTTCAGCTTCATCTTCATCACCACTGCGTGCACTGGCCTCCCAGGGGCACCCTGCCTGGCCTCCAAGGCCTTCCTCTGACATCTGGGTGCAAGTTTTCATGACCCCACAATGCCAGCGTTCTGGTTGCCTGAGAAGCCCACACTACGTAGATGACACAGGCTCTGCCCCTGGCTTCAGCAGGAGTCTGGCCTCTTTGTCCCTAGCTATGGAAGTCTTTGAGTTCTTAGATGGCCGAACTCCTTGGGGATTAATTCTCCTAAGTTGTCCTACAAGATGCCCTAGGGACCTCTCTTCAAAATCTTTTGTCTTTGTACCTTGAGTGGGTAATGATGAGATCCTGATGAGTCCTGAGATGTCCTGAAGGTGTGTCTCCTGGGTTCTCATGCGAAGTATCACCTTCCCTGTAACACTCATCTCTTCAGCACTATGCTCTCTTCTGCCCCAGCTTTATGGTCTCTTTATTTTGGCAAAACTGTGAAGTTTTTACATCGATTGCCTCTGCCATTTTTTCCTGCTTTTCAGCTGGCTAAAAGCCTCAGACAGCTCATGAGATGACCTGAACATTGGTTGTCTTGAAATTTCCTTCACCGGATTAGGGGGTCCATCATCCTTAATATCACTTTCAGTCAAAGTCTCGGGACAGGGAAAAATGCCGAAATTCCTTTGGCCGGAGCATAGTATGCATGATTCTGTACCAATTGCCAATAGAGTTCTCTTTCCCATTAGAAACTTTTTGAGCCTGGCCTTTCAATCCACACGTCTCTCTCAGCATTCTGGTCTTCTTTGCTCTGAACAGAATCTCCTATCAAGCGTGGCTCACAACATTCTCAGGCTAGATAGCATCTTCCAATCTTCCCAGACTCTTCCTTCAAATCAATCCCAAAGGCTCCAAGCCTAAAATACCTTGAAATATGATCAGGGAAAGCCACAGCAACAACTCCAGTCTTGGTACCAATTTCTGTCCTTGGCTAGGCTTGAATTTAAGAACTTGTGATCCTCCTGTCTCAGCCTCTAAGAGTGCTGGGATCACAGGCTTGCACCAGCTGGGCCTGGCTGATGTTTGGTTAGTCTTAATTGGATTTCATAAAAGAGTACCGGACATCTTTTCTGCAATATTGGCTTGTTGTATTGTCCGTTATGCAGTAAATACCTGTCAGCAACAAAGGGGTTAAAACCCTAGAAGTGAGTCTGTTAAAGCCATCTTGCCGGACTCATTCCAAAGGAAGTGTGTTCCTACTGACTTGGGTGTAAGTGTCAGTTGCATCCCCCTGAGAGTTCCTCTGACCCATGGTCTCTATGCTAACGTGCATAGACCTCCCTGGCTGAGTCCAAAGGACCTTCTCAGATATGCACAGGCCTCCTTAACTGGAGCCACAGGGCTTCCTGTGAAACCAAAGGAAAGGTCTAAATAGCTTGCAAGTTCGAATTAAATCTGGGGCACAATGCAGGTACTCCTGAAACACCTGTGTGGTTGGTGTTTAAAGGCATTCTCTAGATCAGTGATCACTAACTTTTTAGGTACTGAGGACTGGTCCTGCTGATCTGATGAGAGGTGGAGCTCAGGCGGCAATATGAGTGACCAGGAGTAGCTGGAAACACCGGTAAAGGTTTGTCTGCTCACACATGGCTCACCTACTACTGTGTAGTCCAGTTCCTAACAGGCTCCAGACCAGGGGTTGGAGACTCCTGATAATCTCATTTCCTGCCTCTCTGTGCCCTGTTTCCACATCCTCAAACTCTTATAAAAGTCTCCTGTCTCTCAGCCTGATGTGCAATTCCTCCAGTGGAATTTATCCACTATCCCCCAACTCTGATTTAAATTAGCTAATATTTCTATCCCTGTCTCCAAGATAAATTCTCTTTGCAGACCCACACCACAGGCTCCCATTTGCTGACTCACACAACACATTATAAACCAGCCCAGGCCAGGCCCAGGGGTGCAAGGTCATCCCCCCCCCCAGCACTCAGATCCCCAGGAGGATCACAAGTTCCAGCCCAGCCTGGGCCACTCCACCTTATCATGATCCTGTCTCAAAGTCAAAACAGCAACTACAAAAACCCCAGGGCTTGGAGGTGTGAGGGCGTAGCTAGGTGTGAAGGCCCTGGTCTCAATTGCCAGCACTACTAATAACTAAATAAAAGATAAATAAATAAACAAATAAATCTAGTGTGAACTGTAGCATTATATCTACTAACCTGAAATATTTAATACTCAAAAGCTGAATATAATAGCAGTACTAAAAATCACTTGAAACTATTTAGAATGAACTTTAATTTCTGTGTATCCTGTGAGTTTTGGGCATGGTGTTTCAATTACATGAATGATTTCCATAATTTTCTTCCAAAAGTATTTGTAGACTGATATCCACAAACAAAAGCGCTAAACTTAAATTGTAATTTGTAATAAATCGCCTTTTGCATAAACTGCTGCCTTATTATTTAACCATGATGAGTTTTTATCAAAATTTATTGTTTTTCAAACTGGCTGCACTGTTTTAAATCTCCAACATTAGGTTTGGTTTTGCTTGCAAAACAAAGGCTACTAATGCCCTGTTTTATTAAACTTGAAGAGCATAGAATGATTGAACTAGATTGATTGAATGAGTGTGTTGCTAATCAACACAGGTAGTTTTTTTTTTAATTGGGATATTAAGCCACGGGATGATACACAGACATGAACACACAAAGTTTTAACTTATTGATCTGCACTCCAAATTCAGGAAGTAAAACATTTCACAATCCAGTCGGATGATCACAGAATATTTTTTCAGATTCCCACACCACAATTTGAATTTGCCTTTGGGCTGCTCACTGATTCTGCATTCCCCCATTCCTTTGTAAAGTCTTTGCAAAGTGGGAGTCAGAGGGTTCCTAAGTCCCCACCTGCCTTTGTTTAGAGCCCTCACTCTGAAAACCTCCACAGGAAACTCTTTCTCTGCTGCTTTGATGTGTAAATCTCGCTAAAAGCCTGTGGGCAGTTTTAGGGCTCAGAGTCTTCTTCCTCTAGGACCCTAGGACTCTCCTATGTTTACCTCCCAGGCTGTAGGGGACAGCAAAAGCTTCCCTTTGGTGGGTAGCTTGCTCTGAGTGAACCGACCACCCATTGTGAGATGTCAACCGACTCCCACTTTGATTGAGGCCATCAACAAGTGCAGATGGCCAGAGATTCTTCTCCCCAGCTTTGAAAGTCTCCCTAGCACATTTTTTTTCGTGATTTCAGTTCACATTGAATTGTAGCTTCTCATTGTGTGCAGTTGTGCTTTGTTTAGCTTTGTTGTTTTGTTTTGTGGGCCTTCACACTGAGGTGAATCCCTAGGCTCAAACCCCCCCCACCCCATCCTTTTTTTGTTGTCTCAGTCTATAGTCCAGGCTGGACTGGAACTCGCTATGGAGCTCAGGCTGGCCCTGAACTCATGGCAATCCTTCTGCCTCAGCCTCCTGAGCACTAGAATTACAGGTATGTACCACCACCACACCCTGCTACCAAAGCGTTTTTTC
This sequence comes from Ctenodactylus gundi, assembly GCA_004027205.1. Lineage (NCBI taxonomy): Eukaryota > Metazoa > Chordata > Mammalia > Rodentia > Ctenodactylidae > Ctenodactylus > Ctenodactylus gundi. Next base: position 38,924 of record PVKB01005582.1, on the reverse strand, counting down.
ATATGCATCTGTCCATGATAACCCAGAGCTGAGCAGTACTCTACACTCATCCCAGCTTTGTTTTCATTTTTTAATTTTTGATTTTGAAAAGAGGCCTTTCTGAACTTTCCTGGCTGGGCTCTAACTTGGAATCATCCTGCCTCAGCTTCCCAGAGTCCTGGGATGAAGGGCCTACACCACTCCACGGGGCCTGGCTCCGAGGGCTCATCACTTCTGGAGTGGGGTTGGTACGACAGTTCCGCGTTCCCGACCTCTGGGGATTTCCTCCCTCTCCACATCTTCCTCTGGCTTCCTCTCATTCACTAATACTTGCATCACAGGACATTAGGACTTCATGCTGAGAATGTCTGAAATAGATGTGATCTTGCACTTATTTGCTGTTATAACTTTCCCAAGTGAGGATTTCTAAATGCAGAATATAGACAGTGTAAATGTCCCTCCCTTGCTAAGTACTGAATTGTGTTCTTGCCAAAAATACTTCCCCATAATGATGACGTGTACCAGGACATGCTGGCAACTCCGGAACACCCAGATCCGTGCCGCGCTCGCGTGACTCCCATCCGTCTTCTCCCACAGCTCCCACCTTCCCTTGTCCCCAGACCCCAATTTTTATGTTGCAGCCTTAATGTCCAAATGTGGCTGGATAGTGGGCCTTCAAGGTCATCAAGGGTCAGTCGGGTCACAAAAGTGGAACTGATCTCCACAGGGGATGGCATCTTCAAAGGAAGACAGAGAGCTGGGGGCACTGCCCAACGGTCAGAACACTCGCCTATTAAGCGCAGGCCCTGTGTTCGATTCTCCTGTACCACCTAGGAGTTAGTGAGGCCTGGTGTGGAAATCATGTGATCCCAGCTCTCAGAAAGCTGACGCAGGAGGATGGTAGTGAGTTCCAGGCCAGCCTGGGCTACACAGTGAGACGTCGTCTCAAAAAAATAGATAGATGGGTAGATAGATAGATAGATGATAGATAGATAGACAGATGATAGATAGATGGATAGATAGATAGATAAAAGGAATCCAATCATAGGATTATGATTTGACACTTCATGGGAGCACATAGAAGATATTAAAAGGGTTTTGTAGGTTTTCACATGGTTGGTTAAAAGTTAGCCAAGCCTTTGACAGGCGGGCCACCTGGCAGCCTACCTACTACCTCCCTGGCAGAGGGAGAACAGCTGCACCTCAGCTGTCCTACATGAGAGGAGGCAAGTGGCGGGGGATGTGGTTTTCTTGCAAAGACAAGGACACAGCGGCCCAGGCCTCGGCTCACTGCCCGCGGCTGCCCAGGGGGCTCCTGCCTGAGTGGGGCCGGGGCTGACTGGGGAGTCCACTTCCCCTCTCTCCTCATCTCACCCTCTGCACATGGTGCGCACGACCTCGACCCCGCGCCACCGCCTGGGCTTCCGACCCACACTGGGTGGTCATGCTGCATGCGGGTGCTGCGGGAGCATTCCCGTGGGGAAAGCTGGTCCTCTGCCTCCAACATCACAGCCCGGTAGGACCTGTCCAGCTTTCTCTAACCTCTCCTCGCCTGTCCCCGTTTTTGTCCTGACTATGGGACCCCAGTTCCTCTCTCTCACTACGCCCCTCACCTCCTGTTTCTAAGGAAGGGCAAGAGGTACAGTGGGCGGTGGTGCTCTGTCAGGTCCGCAGTCCTCATTCACAGCCTATGTTTTCATAAACAGAAACGTAACATGAAGCCTGGACCAGGGTGCAGGCCTGTCATCTGAGCACTCTGGGGGCTGAGGCAGGAGGATTGCAAGTCTGAGCCTAGCCAGTGCAACTTAGTATTTGGTTAGACCCTCTCTCAATAAAAAGCAAAATGAGCTGGGGGCTAGGCCTGGGCTCAGTCCTCAGTCCCACAAAAACAAAACAAAGCTAAACAGAATGATCTGGCATCTCAGGGACTCTTGTGGTTAGACGTTGATGCAGACAAGGGTTTAATGAGATGGCTCTGTCCTCTTGCATTTATCTCATGGTGTACAGCAGTGTCTGTCAGCCCATGTATGGGATGAAAAAAAAAAAAAAAGACATTATTAACTACAAAATAAAAAATTCAACCCATCCAGAAATACAAAAGAATAATTTTTTCTTTTGTAATGGAGATCAAGCCCGGGACCTTCTGAGAGAGCTGCTTCCTCAGCCCACGCTTTGAGTTCTAATTGTGAGACAAGGTCTCACGAGGTTGGCACGTTCCTCCAGAGTGCCAGGGTGGCAGGCCTGCATCTCCCGCATGGCCTTTACTTTATAGCCCAGTATATTTGCTGAGGATTGGATCTTGAGTGTCCCTGAGAAGCCTTGAATTTGGAACTGTGTGTTTTGCGGCAATGAGGCCTGGCTGGAATGGGGAGATGCTTGAGGTTTGATGTGGAAAGACTGTGACACCCAGGGCAGAACTGTCAGGTGTTTGTTGTTGACTTGTGGGGTCCAAGTGAGAAAGGGGCACCTCTGGGGGAGGGTCCCAACTGGCAGCTTGAAGTAATTAAAGGACGGAAGAAGAAATATTGCTACAGCTTCTTCCTGGGGAAGCTAAAGGCTTGCTGCTGTTTCCCTCGGCTTCTGCCTGCACGGGGGCAGCAGCTCTCCAGCCCCCGCCGTGTGCCTCCACCATCCCAGGCCACCCACGAATGGACTGTGAGACCTTCTGAAACTATGAGCTAAATAAAATCTTCTCTCTCTTAAATTGTGGATGTTGGATATTTTGTCATGGCAACGAATAAGTAAGACATGATTGAATAACTTTTACTCTAAGAAAGGCATGAATAGATCGACCACCAAGATCCCGACCCAGCAAGCCCAGTTTCCTTACAGATCTGCAGCCTCTCCTGGTTGCTCTTTGCCGGCTTCCGCTAGGCTCGCTGAAAGACGATGGAGTTCCCACTCAGGTGTGCCCAGGACGCTCCGCACTGTGCCATGCCTGCCCCGTGCCGGAGGGTGGGCTGCAACAGGAATCCTGAGTACTATTTAAGACAGTGAAAGAAACACGAGGGCATGTTTATAAATACCTGAGGCATAAATGATCACGCCTTTTGCTGATTGCCAACCACAACGCCAATGAGTTCTGCAGGTTTCTCTAATCTGTAGGTGTCTGCAGAAGGCTGCAGATGAACCTGTGGCCATAGAGTGTCTCCTCCTTGGAGAGGAACCCTGGGCCACCTTGGGGTAAAGGGCATGTATTACAGACATTGTCACTGGCCACATGGGAATACTACTAAGACCTATGTGCTACTCCCTTGATATTTTTTTTTTTGGGGGGGGAGTTATTTTTGGTTACTTCTTGGCACTGGGAATGGAATTCTTTGCAATGAGCTACACATATCCCCTGTTTTTGATTTTTGAAACAGGGTCTTGCTAAGGCTTCACATGCTGGGCTTGAACTTGCAGCCCTCCTGACTCAGTCTCCCAGAGCACTGGAGTGAGGGGCCTGATCCCCCAGGCTGGCTTCCTTGCTTTAATGTAGGCTCACTCCAGGCTTCCCTCTTGGGCTTGTGTTGGGTGTCTAGGTACAAAGAAGTGGACATCCCATGGGATTTCTGCAGAGTGATCTTCCTGCTATGAAAACAGTTCTGTATATTCTAGTCAGCTTAACAAAACCTTCGGTCTGAGGAGCTCAGGGGAATCGATCCAGTATTTGGTCTTGAAAAGCCACCTGGTGCCCACAAATTGGTGTCATAGTCACTGCATCATGACTGGGGCACACTACCTGACAATCTCACCCTAAAGTAGGAAAGCCTGATTTTTAACTTGATTTCAGAAGGTCTCAGTCCAAGCATGGATCGCCAGCAGTGGCATAGGTGCCCAGTGTGCAGGAGGCAGCTCAGGTCAGGGCGGGAAGAGAGACTGGCTGGAGCAGGGCATGAACGTGTCCTTCTGGGGGCAGGACCTCAGCGTCTGCCCCTTCCAACGTGACCCTACCTTTCACAGCATGTGAAATCACCCATGGATTAATACATGTGACACAGTTATCCCTGTGACCCAACCAACTTCCAGTGCAGGAGGCTCTTGGGGGGCATGCCAACCATATGGTTGGAACCATAGCGTTCGGGGTATCCGTGATTGTCATTATTTTGTGCAACTTTTTCTATTGGGATCTCTGGCCACCTACCAGTTGAAGAGAATTTAATTGTCCAGTCTCACCTAGTGAATTAGTTGGAGCAGAATTACAAAGTGGAAAGCCATTTCCTTCTTCCAAAGACCTGCTTGGATCTGGTGAAGGTTGTGAGGCTGAAATTGTAGGTTCGCTGAGCTGTCTGCTTTTTCTCTTCTATTTGTGTTTCAAGGAATGTGTGGCCATAAGTAGATACATTTAAGCAGAAAGAAAAGTCACTATATCTGTGAAGAAATGTCCTGGCTTGTTCTAGAGAAGAAAATTCACCCCATTTTATTTTATTATTTTTTTCTTTTCTCCTCCTCCTCCTCCTCCTCTTCTTCTTCTTCTTCTTCTTCTTCTTCTTCTTCTTCTTCTTCTTCTTCTTCTTCTTTTTTTCTTTTTTGAGACAAAGTCTTGCTCTGTAGTCCAGGCTGGTCTTGGACTCTCAGCAATCCTCTTGCCTCAGCCTCCCGAGTACTGAGATGACAGATGTGAGCCAACAAGTCCAGCTAATTTTTATGTGGTGTTGGGGGTCAAACCCGGGGCCTTATGCATGCTAAGCAAGCGCTCTAATCACTGAGCAACACCCCAGTCCTGGCTTCCTTTTAGGATGTGAATATACGGATTTGGTGGTTGTAGGTGGCCTTTGTTGGATCCCTATGTCGGCTAACAGGGTTCCTTCTGCATCTCCTGAAGAGCAGTGTTTTTGCTTTCTCTACTCATATCTCTCACTCAAGTTCTCATATTTATTTATACTACTGCTATTCCTTATGTATTAAAAGAAAAAACCTACAAAAGAGTTTTACCTAAAGATTTCAGAAATTCTTTCTAAAATCTTACTGGTTCAGAATCATTTTCTTCAAGTTTAAATTTCAGTCAAATAAAATTTCACAAGGAATACTTTTACGATGCCCAGAAGCCTTCTTAATTATTTAGTGCTCTATAAATTTTCCCTCTCATTTGTGAGGCCCTAATGGTCTTTATTTTACCTTCATCCTGCCCTTTGGAATAGACTTTGAATTTTCAGAAGGAAAAACTAGCAGATTTATAAGCGAGTAAATCTAGGCTAGCTGGACTGTAGTGATGGGAAGCTCTCTAAGTGAGGGACACTTCCTGCTACATCCGCAAGAAGGAGCGCTTTTGCACCTGACCTGCTGGTGCAGGCTTGTCATCCCAGCACTCTGGGACGCCGGGGCAGGAGGATCACAGTTGTAGCCCATCCTGGGAAACTGAGCAGCAGCGAGACTCCGGCTCGACAAGTACAAAACAAAAGTGAGATGGAGGTGCAGCTTGTGAGAAGGCTCTGGAGTGGATCTCTGCACTACATGCATGCACATGTACGCGCACACACACACACACACACACACACACACACTCACACACTCACACACACACACACACACACACACACACACACACACATGCCTTTTCACTGTATAAGGAATTTTCATTCAGGTTTGAAAACAATCGTATTAATGTTCTCTGCAGGGGAAGTGTAAGGATTTTGGGATATCTCAACCACAAGAGAGGACGCCTGGATGGTAGACATGGAAAAGGACAGGAAACAGTGAAGGTGAAGGAAATGGAAAAGTGAGAGTCTTCTGAAGAATCTGGGACACAGAGTGGATGCAGGCAAAAGGGGAGTATTTTTGTGGTTTGGGTCTGGAATGTCCCCCACAACCCTCAGGTACCTATGGATATTGTGTGATGCTGGAAGGTGGGGCCTGGATGGAAGGGGCGGAGCTTGGGGCCTGACCTGGAGGGTAGCTCCTCCCTTCCCTTCCTCTCAGACCTGGCTCTGTTCTGCCCTGCCCTGAGGGTCTCAGGCTCTGGCTCCAGCACAGCCCAGACACCCACTGGTGAACAGGCTGTGCCCTCCTGGAACTGTGAGCTAAATAAATCTTTCCTCCCTAAAGTTGTGCATATCGAGTACTGAGTCACAAAGATGAAACGTAACCAAGATAGGTAGATAGGGATAGAGAAATGGGGAGGAAAGAGAAGTGGGACCATAAATAGTTTGAAAATTAACAGGCCTTTGGTTTAGTTTGTTCATTAATTTATTTCTTTTCTTTGGGTGGGGGAGAGTGAGCTAGAGATACAATGCAGGACCTTCAGTGAGCTCCATCCCTGGCCTAATGTTTAGTTTTGATCTTGAGACAGGGTCTATCTAAGCTGCCAAGTTACTCAGAATGGGCTTGAACTTGTAGTCCTTCTGGCTCGGCCTCCCAGAATACTGCGATGAAAGACCTGTTCCACTGGGCCTGGATTCTGGTTGAGTATTCACTCATGAATTCTTTAAGGAAGTTGATTTTAACTTAGCAAAGCTTTAAAATGCATAAACTAAGGAGGTCATGGCAGGTCACCCTGTTTTTATTCTAAGATGCAACAGTTGTATAAAAATCTCCCCAGGTCTGATTGTGTGTGCGTGTGTGTGTGTGTGTGTGTGTGTGTCCGCATTTGTGTCTGTGTGTGTGCAGTGCTACTTTGCTGGCGGTGCTCATTGTGTGTGAATTGACATGTAAGAAAACATAAATATGAGAAACAGGGATCGTGATGGTCAGGACAGGTTTCTTTTATATTAACAGAAATTTATATTTAAATCATATATGCTGTGAATTGTATTGACGACGACTTTTCCTAACAGGATTAAAATTCCATCTAAATTTGGTTGAAGTTACATCTAAAATATTGGACATAATGTAATACTATACTGTATCTAAATTATAATTTAGTATTGCTCATCAAAAAGGTTAAAATTTATATTTCGCTAAAATTATCTTGAAATATTGAATATAATTTTTATATGACAGTATAATTTCAGTTTTTAAAACAGTACCATGGCAGTTGTTGCAATTGAGAATTTTTTAAAAATTGAAATTATGGAAAAGATGAAAGGATATAGTGATTATTACATTGCAAATTTTCCTCTACAGAAGGTTTTTCAGCTTAAAATGAAAGCAGGTCACTGGTGGGGCAGGAGAGTGAAGGGTGAGAGTGTTAGAGTGCTGTCTGTCTAACTGTCTGTCTGTCTGGTTTGCTGGCTGGCTATCTATCATCTATCTATGTGTATCTCAGTTATTTATTTTGAGTCAAGGAATATTTAGTCTGACTGATAACTTGATAATTATTTTTTTTGGTGGTGGTGGTGGTGGTACTGGGGATTGAACCCAGGGCCTCCCCTTGAGCTACTTCCCCAACCTTTGATTTAACATTTTTTATTTCAACATAGGGTCTCACTAAGTCCTGAAGTTGCCCAGGCTGGGTTTGAACTTGTCATTCTCCTGCCGCAGCTTCCAAGAGTGCTGGGATGACAGGCCTGTGCCACCCAGGCCTGGTGGATAATTAATATATCAAAGTTTTTTTCTCTTCAGTAAAATACGTGTTTCAAGTGAATTTTAAATCGTGTTAAACAGTTAGACGAGCCAGTCACCTCTCCTATAAGTGGTCCATTCCCTGTACGGTATGGCAGGAAAGGAGGCCAGTGAGTGCCCATGGTTTGGGATGGACACAGAGGTGGGCGGGTGGCAGAGAAGCTAAGCCATTGCACCCACCATCAACGTCATGCTTAAATGACGGCTTGATCGTTTTTACCTCCTACAAGAAGAGGTAGAGCTGCTGAGAAATGAGTCAGGTTTAAAGTCAGAAAAAAAAGAGCTGAAATTCCATGATCAGCCCAAGTGTTTGATTCTCTGCATCAAAACTCAGCGGGGGGAATATTGTCCGAGGTGCCAGGCAGGACACAGTTGTTCTGTGGTCATCTTCTTTTCTGAATCCCAGCCAGTGTAGGATTTGCTTATGCCCTAGCTGAGTCCAGTGGTGTAGGCGTGCTGTGCCAGCACTCTGGAAGGCTGAGGAAGAAGAACTGCAGTTTTGAGCCCAGCCTGGGCAGCTTAGAACTTCGCAGGGTCTTGCAAAAAATAAAGATGGACTGGGCATGTAGCTCAGTAGGAAGGACCTATGCTTGATCTTCAGTACCAAGGAAGGAAGGAAGGAAGGAAGGAAGGAAGGAAGGAAGGATCCTAAGGCCCTAAAATTCGACATATTATACTTTCTGAGCTTAATAAAACTGATATTTTTGTAACGTAATCTACGGATTAAAAATGATAAAATATATACACTGCAATTAAAAAACCAAAAAACTCAAGGGTGAAAGTTAATCCTGATTGTCAATTTGACTTGATTGAGAAACACTGAAAATAATGGGTGCGTAAAGGCAGTTTCGAAGATAATTGGTAAGGGGGTCAGTCAACTGAAAGAAGAAAGTTTTCCCCTGAAGGTAGGTGGCACCATCTTGTACTACGGGGGCCCAGATGGGACAAAAAGAAGAGCAAGAAGGGCGCTCCCTAATTTGCAAGCTCAGTTTTTCTTACGCATTTGTTTGCTGCTGAGTTAATCATGGGTGTCAGACTGCACATACCCAGCCTTTACACTTGAACTTCTCCAAGAACCTGTCCAGGGAACGTCCAGACCCGCAACCTTGGGCTGGGGCCTCATATTTGGTCCCTCTTATTCAGAGACTCCCAGCTGGCTTCCCAGCTGGCCGCTGGCTTCCTTGCGCCCCCCCCCCCCCCCCCCACGCCCCCGAGGCTATAGGCAGCTGTGTGAAACAATTCAGCCCCTGACCATGGAAGCAGAATGAGGCAACTTCCCAGCCACTGGACTGAAATAACTCCAAGGAGAGGTTTAATGTGGCTTCACCTTGTGGTGGGTGCAGTCTGTAGTTAACTAGCTTCAAGGCAGGAGCATCATGGCGGGAAAATGTTTTTTGAATTTCCAGTCAGATATGTACACACACAGAGAAATATATGTACATGTAAATAGGTAGACCCTCATAAATAAATATATATGTATATAACTTATGTAGATTTTTTTCAGAATTTGTCACATTGTTTAGGATATATTATTTAGAACAAGTTAATAACAGGCATAAATGGTGTGTCTGTCTACAAGTATATTATTAATTGATAATTGCACTCCTCACTAATTAATAAGTAATATGGTAAGTAATTTAAAACTCACGAATGGATCTTAAGTGCAGGCATGGCAGTTCACACCTGTAACCCCAGCACTTTGGAGGCAGGAATATTGCTGTGAGTTCAAGGCCAGCCTGGGCTACATACGCTACATACTGAGTTCAGGGTTTGACTGGATTAAAGGGTGAGACTCTTACTCATAAAAAAGTTTGAATGGATCTCAAAGTAACTGTGTTCAGCAAAACTAAGAAAATGAAAGCATCTTATTATCTCAAAATAAATTTTGATTTAATTTGATACAATCTTTTCTTGAGACTGCTATTCCTAAAATATTAGAATTTTTTATATTTATGAAGACTCCATTGATAGCAGTTAATATTTGATTTTGTAATTTTTATTTTTAATTTTGTCAAAGGACAGATTAAAAATGTGCCAAACTGCCGGTGATCCCAGCATTTGAGAGGCTGAGGCAGGAGGATTGCTGTGAGTTCAGTGCCACCCAGGCATAATGGGTTCAGCACCAACCTGGACTGCAGAATGAGGCCCTGTCTCAAAAAAATTTTTTTTAAATTTCCAATCAGGTATGTACACACAGAGAGAAATATATGTATATATAAATATGTAGACCCTCATAAAGAAATGGATATATATACATGTGTATATTTCAATTTCCTGAGTAATTTACCTAGCTGACGCATATGTCACATTTATCTACAGAATATGTCTGTCCTTCGTGTAATACTCAGTTGAGGGCCATAGCATGTATAATTTTTGACAAAAAGTTCTTAATGCCCACAGAGCACTAAGGAAAACTGAATAGCCAATACAATATTGCCTATTCACCAGTTTACTGTCTCATCTTCCAAAGTGTTGATTTGTGTCCTATGAGAATAATTTCTCCCGTTTTTCCCCTACTTTTTGTTGCTGAGGCCCAATACCCAACACCCACAACTTACGGGAGGAAAGGTTTATTTTAGCTCAAGTTCAGGAGGTTTCAGTCCAGGCATGGTTGGCTGGCAATGGTCCGAGTGTCTGGCTCGCTGCAGGAGAGATGTTCATCCATGGCTGACAGGAAGCAGAGAGACGAGGAAGGACAGAGTTACCGAACAGCCTTGCAGGTGAAGCCCTAGTGACCCACCCCTGCCAGGTCACATCCCAGATGTTTACCCCTCCTGGGTCAAGACCCAATGATCTGCACCTTCTCACCAGCCCCCACCTCTTAACAGCAAGGGAAGCAATGGGCTGTCCCATGGCTGGATCCCCTTCCAGACGTGAGGCTTTGGGGAGACGTCCTGGATCCAGCCTAACACTGAGCTTAGCGTCCGTTGTGATTCGTAGCTCTGCGTGTGCAGAAGTGTTCTGAGCGCACTCCTAACATAAATACCTAGCAGGTTGATTTGCCATATCCCATGTCAGAACAAATGGCCTGCTGCTCTAAGAAAACAGAGCCGTTCCCACCACAGTGCCCACTCTAAACTTTTTTTTTTATCTTTATGGACAGTTCAAAGAACATGACTTCAGAATGGCACCTTTTCTCTTCTGACCATATGTGCCCAATTACTGCCCTGTCTAGCTTGTACCTGTTGATTTCTTTTGAATTTCTTTGATCCTTCAGAAGCTTGGAGGAATTCTCTAAAACTGCACAGCTGAGCAGGGTCTGCTGGCACAGACCTGTGGTCCAGCACTCTGGGAGGCTGGTGCAGGAGGATGGCAAGTTCGAGCCCAGTTTGAGTAACTTAGCAACATAGCAAAATCAAAAATGAAGAGAAATGGGCTAAAGATGTATCCCAGAGTGAAGGCCCTGGGCTCAACCCCCAGTACCCTGGTATTTTAAACATGCAGTAAAATAAAGTAAAATAAGTACATGGCTCTATTTAAATGCAACAATCTTTGGAGAATGGTGTGTACAAGAATAATTGTGACATTACTCATTACTGTATGCTGTATCTTAAGTTGGTTTATTTCTTTCTTGCAAGGCTATATCTTCACAAGCTTCTCCGTGAAGTGTGTTTTAGTTCTTGTCATTACTTGTTGACAAAATAATGAATCTTACATCCCACTTACGTTATTGAAGGCTATAAATTGTTTAAAAAATTAAAAATAGCTTATTGATCTTTTTCAGATCTTATTAACAGAGATGGGTGAAAACAGTTTTATAATTGACTTAAAATATGTTTAAAAGTCTGTGTGATTTAGTAACTGTGCTCTTGTCACAGAGTCAAAACTAAAATACTAAAATAGCTAGGGAAGTAGCTCGGTATGAAGGCTCTGGGTAGACACCCACTGCTCTCTCCCTCCAAAAGAGGACTAAAAAAATAATGGAAGACCAGGAAAAACCAGGGGAAAAAAAGAGGAGATTCTATCTGATTTTTATAAATATTTCAGTTAAGAGAATTTTTAATAAATGATTGAGCTTAGTGTCTTAGTTACTTTTTCATTGCTGGGACAGAATACTCAACACCCACAACTTAAGGGAGGAAAGGTTAATTTTAGCTCACAGTTTCAGATGGTCTCAGTCCATTGACGGGTGGTTGGCACTGGTGAGGAGGGCCTGGCAGGGAACAGGTGCTCATAGCATTGCAAGAGGAAGAATCAGGGACCTCAGAAGAGTCTAGGTCAGGAGCTCATCCTTCCAGCCATGCACCCATAGCCTACCACATGCTTGTTGTGGTCCACCATACTCCTGGAATTCACCACTGTCTTAGTTACTTTCTCATTGCTAGGGTACCCAACATCCACAATTAAGGGAGGAAAGATTTATTTTAGCTCACAGTTTCAGTAGGCCTCAGCTCCTTCATGGGCGGCTGGCAATGGTGGAAGGTCATCGTAGAGGTGTAGCAAGAGACAGCCTGTTCACAGCATGGTGGACAGGGAGCCAAAAGAGGGAGGAGGAGGAGGGAAGAGCCAGTGCACACCTTCTGGGTCCTGTTCTAGTGACCTTTTGAGATCCACCTCTTCTGGGATCCACCCCTTTTGACCAGGCCCCGCCTCTTACCAGCACAAGGCTCCACTGGTGCTCCGCAACACCCAAATATGTGCAGCTTTTGGGAGACAGCCAGATCCAAACCCTAACACTTAGCTTTGCAATGACACAAGGCACATTTCAGACTAAATTACTCAAAAAGATTTTGCTAAATTGCATAGGAAAAAAGTAAACCAATTTCACCAATAACTTTGTTTCAATAAGCTACATTTCTATTAGATAATATTTACATATCATAGATAAAGTTAATAGCTTAATGAAGCTTTGCTGGACAGAATGAGATCCCAGGCAACCCAGAAAAAGCAGACTACAAATTGTGGACTACTCAACATGATTAACTAATGACACATTTGTTAACAAACATTTGCATATGAACTTTTGACCTTCGCCACTGTTACGGTTTGGAGTGTCCCTGCTCACGTCCTTGGGTGTTGTGTGTCACCTATGGATTTTGAACACTGCTGGCCAGTGGAGTCTGGCGGGGCGGGCAGATGGCTAGGCCTGGATGGGGAGGCTCTTGCCCCAGCTTCTCTCCAGGCCCTGAGGCTTTCTCTTGTGCTGCTGTGCGTAGCTGTTCTCTGCCAGACCCTTCTCACCATTGCCCCCAGCCGCCCATGAATGGACTGAGACCTCCTGAAACTGTGAGCTAAAATAACCATTTTCTCCCTTAACTTGCAGATGTCGGAGGAAAAAGTTACTAAAATAACTGTGTCAATAAAAATAAATTTGCAAGCCAGAAGAATGTAGCCAGATGTGGCGAAGCACACCTGTGATCCTAGCACTCTGGGAGGCTGAGGAAGGAGGATTATTAAGTTTGAGTCAAGCCTGGGTAACTTAGCAAGAGTCTGTGTCCAGACTCAAAAAACTGCAAATAAAAATGGGTTGGGGATGCAGCTCAGCGTGAAGGCCCTGGGCTTCATCTCCAGCACCATAAAAGTAATACGTACATACGTACATAGGTACATGCATACATGAATACACACATGCATAGATAAATACATAGATAAATCAGGTCTGATGGCTGTGCCACATCATCCCACATTCTCCCTGCACAGCCTGTTTTGTAGCTCCCCACCCTCTTCTACCTGCTGCCCATGCCCCATGCACCTCATCCTCTTCCCTCCCTCCTGCTCCAACATGGTTGCTTCAGCTGGTCAGCCGGTGTAGGGCATGGCTTCCTGGAGTCCGAGTCAGTCAACAGCTCTCAGCCTTCGAACTTGGACCAACCATCCCTGTCCTTTCCAATAGGTCAAATTTTGTTCTCTGTTGCTTCCTCTTTTATCCTCTTCCTTCACAAGAACACCTCCAGGGCCTGGGGCCATGGCTCAGGGTTGGAGCACTTGCTTAGCGTGCACAAGGGCCTTGGCTCGGTTCTTCAGAACCACGTAAAAATTAGCCAGGTGTGATGGCACACACCTGATATCCCAGCACTTGGAAAGTTGAGGCAGAAGGATCACCATGAGTTTAGTGCCAGCCGGTGCTACATGGTGAGTTCAGGACCGGCTTGGACTGCAGAGCAAGGCCCTATCTCAAAACAAAATGAACACACAAGCAAAACCAACAACAAAAGTGACAAAAGAAATGTCCCGACCCCTGCCCCTTCTGGGAGGGCGCATGCCTTCCTATGCCTGCCTTCAGAGCTCTTCAGCGCCTGTTGCATGCTAGGCCCCTGTTTCTTCTGCCGGGCTGTGGTGTCATTAGTGCAGAATTAATGGATCGAAATCTCAAACACAAGATTGAACTTGGACTCTCCATGACTAATATGAAATCCAGTTGAATTGAGAATATTCTATTCTGAGCCTCAGGCTAGGGCAGATGCAGTGATTTCACTATCATGGCGCCTATTGAGGCTTTCCTACTCCAGAATGTTGCCGTTTGGGAAACTGTTTGGAAACACAAAAATGGCAGCCTCCAAGCTCGGCTCCACCCTGTGTGTGTGTGTGTGTGTGTGTGTGTGTGTGTGTGTGTGTGTGTGTGTGGCACTGGGGACGGAGGCCAGGGTTACTACACTGAGCTGTATCCCCATCCCATTTTTAGTTTTAGTTTTGAGACACGGTCTCACAAAGTCACTGTGTTGCCCAGGCTGGGCTTGAACTGGCACTCCCCCTGCCTCAGCCTCCCAGAGTGCCAAGATGGCAGCCTGTGCCAGTGGGCCAGACTTCCATTCCACCTTCAAACCTCCTTCTCCCAGAATCTGTGATGCAGCATTCAAAAGTAGAAAGGGGCTTGGAAACAAACGTGTAGCTTCGAGTGCAGTTGTGGGGGTGGATCTTCACTTGCATTTCAGGGTGATGACGAAAGCTTTTGGCCTGGACACTCCACAGTGTGACTTGGCATCTCGGTAACACGGGTTCTTTGCTCTCGCTAGAGGCACAAATACCCTCCCACGTTTTGGTCTAAATTCCTCTTGCTAAACTCCTGACGTCCCCCAGTAACAGAAAAAGGCCCCTGCGCAGCAGTCCATAGGCGGTACTTCGTTGCCATCAAGATCAGTTCTCCCTCCATCCTTCCCTCTCTCAAGCCACAGCAAATCCCAGCCCCGGGCTCCTGCCCCACCAGGCTCCTCTCTGCCTCCCCTCGCACTCTTTGCTCTGCAGTTTCCTGTTCCAGCGCCTGGAACGGCCACCTTGCCTGTGGTCGGAGCCTCGGCCTCACCCCTGCAGCGGCTCGGGCCTCACTGGTTCTTATTCCTTAGATAAAACACACAGCAGCACTCTGGGCAGGAGTCTACGGTCCTGGACAGGTTTATTTAAAAAAGAAAAAAGAAAAACTCTGGCACAGCAAATACTACAGAGTTTAGATTATTACTAGTGTTACTGCAAACTGACCTCAGGGCCTGTGCCCTGAGCTACATTCCATTTTATTTTCAATTCTGAGACCGGGTCTTGCCGAGTTGCTAAGTTACCCAAGTAGGGTTCAAATTTGCCATCCTCCTGCTGGCAGCCTCCTAGACTACTTTGGGATTACCCAGAATGCTTTGGGATTGCAGGAGGCAGGCCTAGACAACCAGGCCTGGCTGTTCGTTTGCTTTTTGAGCAGGGCTACATCCTCTGCCATTTGTTTGGTTGTGATTTAGAGACAAGGTCTCTCTAGGTCACTAAGAAGTTGCCCAGGCTGAGCGTGAATTTGCAATCCTCCTGCCTCGGCCTCCTGGATCTCCCGTGATGAGGAGCCTGCACCACTCAGCCTGGACAGGCTGTAGAGACTTGATCACATCCAGACAGGCCCTTCCTTGCTCTACATCACAGAAACCCCACACCTCAGGATGCGAAGATATTGTGGCTTCCAACTCCTGGTCTTTGTGGCTCCCTAAAACCGCGGCCCTTCACTAAATATTTCATTTCCCTTTTGGCGGAGGTGCTTCTGGGCATAACTCAATTGTTTTAAAAGTTTCGAGTCTGTGACTTGTCATCAGACCAAACAGACAGGATTCCAGCGTCCCTGACATGAAATGGCCCTTGGGATATCCCGGGTGGCAGGTTCTCTGCTTCAATGACAAAGCACTTCAATAACAGTCTTCTACAGAGGTATTTTTTACAATCCAGTGAACTAACAAATCCTAACGCACCGAGCCTGAAACAAGATGAAATAAAATAAAACGTAAAATGTTCTTGTGCTACGGAGATGGGCGCGAACATTTCTTGTGGCTTTTTATATTATTATTATTGAATTTCCAATGTTCCTTTGTACATGCTTGAATAAAGCTGGAATCCATCAGAAGGGTGTTCATTAGTCCTTGTGTGGTATTAATAGGCTGTCCAAATTTTATTTATTGTTCACCCCTCCTTCCTGGTCTGAGGAGATTTTACATAAAGTCGTCCTCAGCAGGATAAATTAATGTTCAATTCACTCCTCCTGCTGTCTTTCCTTGTTTA
Organism: Ctenodactylus gundi; assembly: GCA_004027205.1. Lineage (NCBI taxonomy): Eukaryota > Metazoa > Chordata > Mammalia > Rodentia > Ctenodactylidae > Ctenodactylus > Ctenodactylus gundi. The sequence continues at coordinate 23,003 of PVKB01005582.1, read as the reverse complement.
TTAATTAGCATAATCTTCTAACATTTAGCAAGACAAAGCCAGTGGCACTCTGGGGAGGCACATTTAGAGAAGGGACAGAGGCTGGTGGCACTCAGATCTCCCAGCCGGCCTTCTCTCTTTATTAGTTAATCAAGGGAGGTCTGGCTGTAAGCACGTCATCACCCTTGCTAGGTATGGGATGCTGGCCGAGCAGGAGAAGCTGGACATACGGGTGATTAATCTGTCTTAAATTGTGGCACTTAGGAGCATCACAGATAATGACATCTGAGCATGTATCAGGGCAAAATCTTTTTTTCTTTTTTTCTTTTGGACATACTGGGGATTGAACACAGACGGGGCCTTTGCACTGAGATACTTCCCTGGTATTTTTTTATTTTTTAATTTGGAGACCGAGTCTCATGAAATTGCTTGTGAGTTTGTGATCCTCCTGGCTGAGAGTCCTGGGATGCAGATTCGTGCTGGGCCTGCAAGGCAGGTGACTTAACACGTGTACACAGCATTGGCTGTGGGCCTTGGCCTAGACTGACTCTGCCCCAGGGACCTCGGATCTGTCCTAGGTCAGGTGCAGAGCACAAGACACACGCTATATTCTGTGAAACCCGTGTTGGGACCCTGTGATTGTTAATTAAATAACCACAGTAGCAAGGCCAGGTGGTCTGCTATCCCAGCACTCTGAGGGGCTGAGGAAGGAGGATCACAGGTTCAAGCTTAGCCTGGGCAACTTAATGACTAAGGGAGCACCTGTCTTAATGTTAAAACCATTTTTAAAAATGGGCTTAGGATGTAGCTCAGTGTGAAGGCCCTGGGCTCGGGATTGAGCATGACCAGCACTACCACCACAATAAAAGCAAAGAAAATGCAATAAGTATTTAATTAGAACATGCTAGGCTTCCTAAAACAACAAATATCACTTGAAAAAGGCTTCTCTGAAATGCTGCTTATTTTAAAAATCTAGAGTCAGAGGTTGGCAGCATATGCCTATAATCCCAGCACTCAGGAGGCTGAGGCAGGAGAACTGTCATCAGTTTGAGGCTCATAGTGAGTTCAGGGCCAATCTGCATGCGGTGTGACTTTGTGTCAGAAAAAAATAAATAAACAAAAAGAAAGAAAGAAAGAAAAGAAAAAGAAAAAGAAATAAAAAGGTAGCAAGAATGTGACGAGAGAATATTTTTGATTTTGTTAGTCTGCTTGCTTATTATTTATTATTAGAAAAGATTGTTTTAAATCTCTTCTGCATTCATAAGGATGTAGAGTTTTTACAGAAATGTTTTTCCAATGAAACATTTGCTACAGAACATAACATTTTAGGACCATCATTTCTAAGAATTACATCAAGTTTCATAACTATAAAGCCATTTTCCGGTAATTATAAGTTTATAGATTTTTGGAAATTCTTTGACATATAAAGATTTGTGTGGCAATAAGTTGGAGTGTCAAGTTGATTGGCTTGGGATTTGCTTGGAGGATGAGTGTATTGCACACCTGGGTGTGTAGGGAGGGTCATGGCCAGTGACCTTGGGGACTGTGTCGGGTCCCTGGCCCCTTCCTCTGTGGTCCTGGTCCCCTGCTCTGCTCCTGGCCACCACGCAGGGAGCATCATTGCTCTACCACGCCCTTCTGCCAAGATGTTTGCTCCTTGTAGCCAGACTGCCATAGACCCAAACCACCAAAACCGTGAGCCACCTGACCTCTCCTCCAAGTTGTGGGAGTCAGGTGCTGCATCTCAGCAACAGGAAATCTGACTACTACACTTTGCAATAAGGATTTTAGTACAAATACACAAAATCACGCTTCATGTATCAGTAGGAAAATTTCTCAGGAAATTTCCATGTGTTAAAAAACAAAGACTGGAAGAGGGCCAGTGGCCCCACCATGTTTGGCTCACCTGAAGGTGGCTTGGATTCAGCACATCATTCTGAGCTGCACAGAATGACCCATTGTCACCATGCCGGTGGTGGATATCAGGCAAGATCCCTAGGTCACAAAATATGCAAGGTTGACTCTGAATCTGCGTTCCATCTTTTGTTCCCTGGCCTAGGGGTGCCTTCCAAGGAGCCCTGCGGAGCATGTTTTGTTCTATCTAACAGACCCCAGCGTCCTGCCATGCACACGTGTCCTAATTCTGAGAGGTAGAGCTGATGGTTTTCAGGGTCCCTCTGTCACCCCTACACCTTCTCTCCTCTTCCTGCATGATTTGTCTCATTCTCCATTTCTATCATTTTCTTTCTTCTTTTTTTCCCCAATTGTGGCCATATCATCTATTCTTCCCCTGTTAAAAGTGATGTGGCTTATTCCAGAAGGCTGAGTCTCTACCAAACCCACTCAGCCACTGTTTTGGGTCCTTACAAGAGACATCTACTCATATTGTCCCACGTGCTCCCCTCTGTTCTGAGGCATTTGGGAGTTTCCATTCACTTCCTCTTTTAGGCCCTTATATTATGAGACTTTAAATTTTCACACCCTGCTATTTCCTATGTAGGCATGAGTTCCAGGCACCTCATTAAAGAAATATAGAGGGATCAACCCTTACAAAATCTTGGCTAGCTGCCTTCTCAGTTCCTTGGAAATTCACATGCCTAAACAATTTCGAAAGGGCACACTGAAGTGAGGCAGAGATCCAGGCAATTGCAGCCCAAGCGGTGAGGTGACTTCCTTGGGGCTGGAATAGTTGTGGATTCACATTTCAAGAAATGGACTATCAAATTGAATCTATATGTAAGAGTGAATCGCAACTCCAATAATAACTAGTGTAAATTGACTTTCAATTTTATGAATTAAAAGTAATACTCATAATTAATAATTATAATTTAATTTATACTTAAGTATAATTATTACAATTACTCAGTTATAGTTCATATAGTTAATTATAACTCATTATTTTAACTAGACATGGTAAAATCATATATGAAGGAATGTGCAAATTCTTGACATACATTTTATTGGATTTGGAACAACAGAGTGTAAGGAAGGAATGAAGGAAGGATAGAATTAAATGCAGGATCTAGGTGAGATCAAAGTTATTTATTGGGCAGGAAAGGGTATTTTTCGTGTGGTACTGAGGATAGAACATGGGGCCTTCCCTCTAAGTGACATTCCTGGCCCATTTTTGTTTGTTTGAGACACAATCTAGTGAAGCTGCTATGTTCCCCAGGTGAGGCTCAATTTTGCAATCCTCGTGCCTCAGCCTGCTAAGGTGTGGGAATGACAGGCCTGTACCACAGGCCAGGGCTGGGAAATAAATGTTAATTCAGGCTTTAGATCTAAATTTGGGATGGGAATGAGGCACCTCCTCAAGTGGCCCCTCCAACTTGACCAGGTCGCCTCCTTCAGGCCCTGTTGCTGCCTCATTTCCTGTCCCTCCCTTGCAGGGAGCAGGGAAAGTTGGTTCACATTCTTTTTGTCAGGATCAAAGATAGACTGTAGGTGCTGAAAGTGTGCTGACACCCTGGGCCTCAGCCACCACTCCTGAAACACAGTGCCACTAGCATTTACCCTTTGTCATGCAGCACTGTCCCGTGCCCTCTAGATTGTGCAGTGGACCCCTGACTGCCACCTCTAGGTGTACCAGCACTCCCTGCCTTGCCCATCACTGCCATCAAAAATGTCTCCATGAAGGGCCCAGTAGCAGAGGCCTGAAATTCCAGGACTCTGGGAGACTGAAGCAGGAGGATCACAAGTTTGAACCCAGTCTGGACAACTTAATAACTTGGCAAGAGCCTGTCTTTAAAAAAAGAAAGAAAGAAAGAAAGAAAAAGAAAAGAAAAGAAAGGACAGCTGGGGATTTAACTCAGTCAATGCAAAGGTTCTGGGTTCAACCCTCAGACAAAAATAAAGTCTTTATTGCCAGATTGTGTGTGTGTGTGTGTGTGTGTGTGTGTGTGTGTGTGTGTGCGTGCGTGCGTGCGTGTGTGTGTGTGTGTGTGTGTGTGTGTGTGTGTGTGTGTGTTGGGGGGTTTGCCTTATGGTTGACAAACACCGGCTCAGAGTGATTAGGTTAGGCACGGGCACAGCAGGCAGTCCTCACACAGTGGCATCCCATATTCATGTAATATGCTGAACTTTGGTACTGACTCCTGGCAGGTGAGAGACTCTTCAGCCTAATTTCTGGGACAAAATTGAATCCATGGCTCCTATGGGTCTCTGGGCCGGATGTTTAGCAGTTTGGACACTTCATGCATTTGCTCGTATGTCTGTCGGCTGACAGGCAGTCCTCTAAATTTGCAGGATGCCCCAGTGGTCATCTCTGCTTTCGTCTATCTCCAACTCCTGGCCGGTGACCTGTGAGGAACAGAGCCGCACAGCACGGGGTGAGCTGGGAGTGAGCGAGCCAAGCTTCATCTGTATCTACAGCTGCTTCCCATCACCCACATTGCCACCTGCACTCCACCTGCTCTCAGATCAGCAGAATGAGTGCCTGGTACCAAACAGGTTGGTGATCGCCGATCTAAGTGACCAGCCAGCGCTGGACCCTGGATGAGCATTTGCTAAATAGTCTTTAGCCTAAAATGCTAAACCAAATGGAGCAATTCCACTGACTTCTTAGACGGTTGCTCAGCAATCACGGGGTAAAATAATTATTAGGCATTTTTTTCCGAGTACCCTAGAATTATGGTGAGTCCACCCTCAATTGGCAAATAGCTCTATTATTTCCTCAGATATTTCCTGTGCTCTATATCTTCCCCTTTCTCTCTCTCTCTCTCTCTCTCTCTCTCTCTCTCTCTCTCTCACTCTCTCTCTCTTCTAATTAGACCTAAGTTATAACTTTTGACATTTCCCTTGGTTGCAGTCCTTGGCTTATTTCTTTTCCCCCGGTTCTTTCCTTTTTGCTTCTGCATATGAACTTTGAGTCGCCCCTAGCAGTAAGTTCATGGATTCCTTCTTCCGTATATAGGAATGAGCCCATTGAAAACGTTATTCCCCTCTCCTGCCGTTTTTTTTAAGTCAAGCATTTCTCTAGTTCCTTCTGCTTACGCGGCCCACGCACCCTTGTGTGTTGGCTGTTCATTGAAGTCTTTCATACGTTCCTTAATTTTTTTAAACCCTCCTCTCTGTTTTTTCTCATGATGGCTTTTGTCTTCAAGTCTTTTCTTTTGTCCACCAAGTCACTAAGTTGCCCAGGCCGGGCTTGACCTGGCGATCCGCCTGCCGCATGCTCCCGGAGTGCTGGGCCAACAGCCTGCACCCCCCGGCTGGGCACTTCACACCAGAGAGCCTGAGGACTCCAGCGCCAGGCCGCGGTGTGCCACGCGTCCTCTCTGTTTGCCCCTCGTCACACCGTGGTGGCTGTTGTTACTGTTGAGATCTCCAACGTCCCGGGCTGTCACTGTCTGGGGCTGGAACAGGAAGTCAGGAACGCTGAGGAAAGCTGATGGCTGTAGCGGTTATTTTGTGATTTGTTTCTCATGGGGAAACAAAAGAGAACATTTCTGCTTTCTTCTGTCATATTTCCAGAAAGGATACAAGGACTGGTCAAGCACACAACGTAAAATCCACATCCGATGTGCTATATAATTTAAAACAATTATGTTCTACCCTTGATGAAGTATTTATAATCAAATAAATATCAGGGGAAAAAATAATCATCCCACTAAATGGTATTTGTGTGAAGGAGATAGTAAAATTGTAGGAATTATTACTAGAAGAGCTGAGGAGGAGCTGAGGAGGGCAGGCCTCGCATGCTCTGGCCTCAGGATGTCCGTCCACCTATGCCTGTGCAGACGCGTTTTTGAGCAACACTTGCTCTGTGTGTGTGTATGTGTGTTTGGTACTGAGGATGGAACCCAGAGCCTTTACACTAAGCTGCATCCTCAGGCCATTTTTATTTTTTAGTTTAGGCAAGGTCTTACATCTTTCTAAATTGACCAGACTAGGCACAAGTTTGCGGTCCTTCTGCCTCAGTCTCCCCAAGCTGAGATGCCAGGCGTGTGCTGGGGGGCCTGACTAAACCAATTTTTAATATTAGCCAACAGAATGCTTATATTCTTTTTTTCCCCACCCCAGTATGCTTATATTCTTGAGAATATTCTTGAGACAGACATGGACATCCTCAGGACTTACGGCACCAAGGAAGCCACTGGTATTAATTCACATGTGCAGGCAATTCAAGATTCAGTTTGGCCGATATTTTTTTAAGACAGAATCTTGCTCTGTAATCCAGGCTGGTCCTGAACTCATTCAAATATGCAGAAATTGCGAGCTGGGGTTTTAGGGGTGTGATTCCTATTATCCAAGTGAAATGAAACAGAAGCAAATGTAAGGAGAGCAGCACGTCTTCCCCTCTCCCGTGCTCTTCATGAATTAGAATCGTGCTTTCGGATCTGCACACAAGGTGCTGCCACAGCAATGAGGAATGAAGCTACGTTCTTCCACCCCTCCGTGGCGTCACGCTGCCGAATTCAGTGTTATGTGTGTGCGTGTTTGAATAGACAAATAGTGGCACAATTTTAAAAGCCTAAAATTTAAAAGTTCTGACTATTCCCAGCTTTAAATGCAGACATCACCCCTAGTGCAAGCGTCCTGACTGCATTTTAATTAGCCCAGGGGATTTCCGAGGAAGACCATCCATCTTGCCAATTCTGCAATGAGATGAAGATCTCAGTTGATACTGCTCGCGAGGAGGAATCAGGGACGTCTCAGGCTGAGTTAAAAACAACACACGTTGGCCCAGACGTGCTGGTAGGAAGACAGGTGGCGGGCAACCCCAGCAGGCCGACGAGGAGGCCCGGCCTAGTCTCCCGGAAAGTGCAACATGCAAAGTGCCCTGCTCTCTGGAAACAGACAAAACCTACAATTACAAAAGAACAGGTGATCAAATGTTTATTTAGCTCAAATGGGAAGTAGAAACTTGTAAGTGTGGAGGAAACTCTTATGTTAGGCAAGTGGCTGCTCTAAGCTTTCAGGAACGGCAGGTCAGTTCTCGATTGTCCGCCCGGATGGAGAGAGCACGTGGCGCAGGTGATGGAAGTCACGGGTATAAAAAGCTGCCTACAGTTTGGTAACCGGCCATGGATACTGGGGTGTGAGTTGTGAGGCTGAGGCAGGAGAATCGCACGCTCCAGTCAGCAATTTACCATCTTGGAGGGACTTTGTCTCCAAATCAAAAATGAAAATAGGCTGGGGCGGAGCCCGGGGTGAAGGCCTTGGCTGTGCCCCAGAACCAATTTCTGTCAGGCATCTTTATAGCTGTGATGTATTGCGTGCTTACAGTCAGGAAGGAAAGGTGTGCTGGCGTTGGGCTGTGAGCCATGTCGGTCAAGGCCACGAGGCGCAGGCGGCCCTCTCCACCCCCAGAGAAGTGCCCACGATTTCCAGTGCCTGCCTTGCACGCCCAGGGCCAGGTCCCATGCCCCGGTGTGTGAGCACAGGTGGGACAGGCTCAGGTGGATGACAAGCGTTAACGAGACAGAGGAGAGAACTTGTTTCCATCTCTTCCACTCGCTACCCCCGCGGGTGTCCCCCGCCGTGGCCACTACAAAATTAGGTGTGGAGACCTTGAACACACAGAAGAGTTAATTCTCGTTGACATTGTTATCAAGTAGGGTGAACAAGCTTCTAATAATTCCCCAGAAGGAGCCTTTTCTGCAGTGGCAATAACCCAGAAGCTGTGCAGACGTAACTAACCCACCTCGGCTGCAGTCTTCAGAGGCTCACTGGGGAGTCCTTGCTGGGGACAGCTGTGTCCTGGCACTGCATGACAATAATGCCTTACGTGTGTTCTTTTATGGGTGAATTGCTGTAGGACAATTCCTGCCTAGTGGAACTTGATATTTAAGGACTTAACATTCTATCCAATCAGCTTTCCTTTGCAAATCTGATGTGAGTATGCACGGTCTATGCACGTTCCTGCACTTCTGTTCACACCTGTGTGCCCATGTGAGCATGTGTGTCTCTGTGCATATACATGGACATTTGTATGTACATGCAGGTATCTGTGTGTGTCGGTGTATGCATGTGTGTGTACTTAGCATTCTAGGGGTCAGAGAACAGTCTCAGAAATTGAGACCAAGAAAGTGTTAAAATTTTTCTGAATACAGAGCTCCTGAGAAGCCCAGATGAGAGGTGTGTTATGCTGTGTGTGACCTTGCCATTTTCCTCAGCAACACGTAGACTTTGTATGAATTGAATGCCTGATTGTGTTAATGTAGTTCAAGAACAAGTTAGAAAGTAATACTGGTGTACTGCATAAACACTTTTTTTTTTTTTTTTTTTTTTGAGACAGGGTATCGCTCTGTAGCCCAGGCTGGTCCCGAACTCACGATAGAGCCCAGGCTGGCCTTGGACTCACAGCAATCCTCCTGCCTCAGCCTCCCGAGGGCTGGGATTACAATGCCACCATGCCCAGCTTATGTGGTACTGGGGAACCAAACTCAGGTACTTAACACTTGACATAGCACTTGCTGGGCAAGTGCTTTAACCACTGAGCCATTCCTCCAGCCTCTGCATAAACACTTTTAACTAGATTCATCAACTTTTGTGTGTCTATGTGGCACTGAGGATTAGTTCTCAGAGTCTTCACAGTGAGCTACATCCCCAATTCATTTTATTTTATTATTTTATTTTATTTCATTTCATTTTGAGACAAGATCTCACCAAGTTGCTTGAACTTGTGATCCTCCTGCTTCAGCGTGCTCAGATTACAGCCCTGCACCACCACCAGGCCTGGTGCGTGATTGACTTCTGTAGGCAGGATTCCACAGGACTCTCTTCTCCTGAACTAAACTTTACAAATCCCAGAAAACTTCACTTTTCCACAGATTTTCATTCTTTCCTTTATAAAATAAAATTATGAACATGAACAAGACATGGGGACTGGTACAAGCAATGATAAATTCATCCCAGCCTCATGACAATGGTCCTAGAGGTTTATTATTCTTACCTGTTGAATCCAATATTTAAGTATACTTATGAATTAATTTTTAGAAAGGAGGGGAAATTTTTTTTTGAGACACAGGCTTGCTCTGTAGTCCAGGCTGGTCCTGAATACAAAGAGTGGAAAGATTTTATACTTTAAAATCCATAACTAGTCTTCAGGAGCTTGTGATAGGCCAGAGGAGAGGCCAGGCCTCCTCCTTCCCTACCTTCATCTTCCAAACCCTGCAGCAGTCCCTGCATCTGGAGAGCTGCTCAGCACATTTTTGCAGAATAAGTACACGAGAAAATGTGGAGTGAAATGTAAGAGGCACAGGAAGGGTCAGATTCAGAACAAACCCCTGTTTTCTCAGTAACTTCGTTCTATTTCTTATAGTGTTTATAAAAATGAATGATGCCGATCAAATGAAAGACGAGATTGGTTTACGCTACGTCCCGAACCTTCACATGGTCAGTACCATGTGCCGTGCCAGCTGCCTCTGCTTGCCTTCTAACTTGGCTTTCTCCTTAAAAAAAAAAAAAAAAAAAGATAGAAATAGCACCAGGCTCATCATTGTTTTAAGGTTGAGTTCTTCATCTTCATCTTTTTGTTCTTTTTGTATGTGTGTGTGTTGGGGAACCAACCCAGGACCATCACACTGAGCTACATCCCCTCCCAATTTTTTAGTTTTTAAATTTTTGAGACAGGGTGTCAGTAAGTTGCTAAGCTACCCAGGCTGAACCCCAAATTATGAACCTTCTACCTCAGTCTACCAGAGTGCTGGGAAGTCAGACCTGGGCCACCAGGTCCCGCTGAAAGTTGAATTCTTACCAGAGCAAATAAATGTGGCTATTTATGGTTCGTAGCTGAACTCACGCTGAAATAATTTGGCAGGAAACTTGGCAGTAATTTGGAGAAAATCAAATGAACTCACTGGACAAGAGGCTTCTGGGAAACATTTGGAGGATGACATGGAAGAGGAGGATGAGGCGACAGTGGCCAGCGACGGTGAATCTAAACCACACTGATTAGAAGGGTTGGCAGTGTCGGGCAGGAAAATGAGCTTCGATGCCTTCTCCTTCCTGGCATTGATGTCTGGAGTTGTCGAGTTTCTCTATGACTAAGGGGCACATTTTGAGGCTGATGCCGTACTGACAGTGTCATGGGTGGACACAAAGACAGAGCGAAGGGACAAGAGCTGCTTCAATGAAAACTTTGCCTGTCTCTTCCATCGACCACCAGCTAAGTTTCTGTGCACCACAGTTTGCAGTTTTAACAAGAGGAGACTTTAACAGGGCCCAGTGACACAGGCCTGGAAACCCACACACACAAAAAGAATCCCTACATCACTTGACATTTTCCAAGAGGGAAACACTTCCACGATCAGATCATGCTATGCTCTGTAAGAAACCTCAAGTTTGGGGCCTGAGCATCTGAGTCTCGTGAAGAACAGCAGCATCTGAAGGAACCCTGCATCGTTTTCTCTAGGCTTCACAGCCTGCCCCGCAGCAGGGCTTCATGCACCGAAAGGTCACATCCTGGGGCTCGTGTGACATGATGCTCTTCCACTGGCTCCCCTGTGTGTGCTTGCCCACTCCCGTCAATGGCTTTCCTGTTTAAATGGCGTGCGTTTCAACTGTGTGATGTAAAGCACAGACACAGAGCTCTCCTCCATGGTAGATATCACCAGGGAGCTAAGCGGGAAGTGGGCACAGGGCTGGTGATTAGCAGAGGACATATCTCTAATGAGGCAAAACACTCTGAAACACTGATTACCAGGAATGTCCCCAAAGCCACTTGTGTTTGCACTTGATCTTAGCCAAAAGGCCGAGAAGTTATGCTTCTAGTATGCTTCATGTATTTGGATGGTGTGGAATATCTGTTGGGGGGAGGTGGGGCCCAATCGGGTGTGGCTGATTGGCGGGGGTGTGGCCAATAGGTGGCAGTGTGGCTGATTGGCAGGGGCGTGGCCTGGAAGGGTGCACTCTTGCCCCAGCTTCTCCCCTGCCCTGGCTTCTCCCTCCTCCAGTGCTGATGTGGTGAGCAGCTCATCTTTGCCAGACCTTCCCACTTTTACCAGCTTGGCCAGCCAACCATGAGTAGGCTGAGACTTTCCGAAACCATGAACTAAAAATAAACATTTCTTCCCTTAAGTTGTAGGTGTTGGGTACTGTGCCCAGCAATGGAAAAGGTAACTATATAAAAGTTTGTGTCAACCCAAGAATCACTCTGTATCAGGAAAATATATATAAATACTTTCTTGAGGGTTGTAAAATCTTAGCCCTACTGGGGTGGAAACATAATATTCATGCTCTAAAGGGGCAGGAGGAATAGGGCAAAACTCTTTACAGGAATGATTTTATTTAGTCATGGCATTAACTAGAAAAACAGAATCAGCCTTACTCCTGATGAGAATGTTTTTTAAAGCCAAGCCCAGTGGTGTAGGCTTGTCATCCCAGCACTGTCAAGGTTGAGGCAGGAGAATCCTAAGTTTAAGCTCATCCTGGGCAACTTAGCAGCTTAGTGAGACCCTATGTCAAAATCAAACCCAAAACAGAGGCTGGGAATGGAACTCAGCGTGAAGGCCCTGGATTCCATCCCTGGGGCCAGTGTGATTACCAAAGACATTTTCTCTGCATGAGTCCTATAGGACTAGCCCTTTCCAAGGGAGAAGGTGAGTACATTGCAGAGTTCTGGGACATGGGATACTATGTAATACACAGAAAGGTTTCCTGACTGTACTGCACTGTGCAGATGTCATCCCTTCTCACTGTGGTGGCAGTCAGGTAGGTGAGCACGGGGTGTAGAGAATGAAGTTCCTGTTCCAAGTTCGCTTGCTTGTCAGTCGTCTAATTCTTCAAACTTCTTGCAAAAGCCAAACACAATTGAGTACCATTGATAGAGAAATAAATCATACCCAAAGATTATTTTCCTGCATATCTGTTATAAGGTATGACAAAAGGTATTTGACAACCTTTGTCTCAATTATTAATGGTAAGAAACATTCTCTCTCTATTTTTTTTTTTTTTTTTGTGTGTGTGTGTGTGACAGGGTCTTTCTCTGTAGTCCAAGCTGGCTCTGCACTCACTGTGTGGCCTGGGCTAGCCCCAAACTCATGACAATCTTCCTGCCTTAGCCTCCTGAATGCTGAGATTACAGATGTGTGACAGTATGCCCAGCAGAAACATTTATTTAAAAGAAAAGAAAGGAAAGGAAATCTAACCTCTAATGTAGAAATCTATTTAAGGTTTGGCCTTTCTTAGAAGTTACTTGCATAAATAGTGTGTAGCTGCTTTGTGTATTTTCCAGATATGGACAAGGCTCCTCTAGATATTGTAAAGACTCATCAGCCCATGATTTGTGAAGAAAAAAAAAAAAGTTATGAGCTGGGCCTGGCGGCACACACCTGTAATTCAGCACTCTAGGAGGCTGAGGCAACAAGATTGCAAATATTAAGCCTAGACCAGGCAAGTTAGTCTGTCTCAAAATTAGAAATAAAAAGTGAGACGAACTGAGAACGGAACTCAATGCTAAGACACTAGGTTCTGTCTTCCATACTGCAAGAAACTAAACAAAACAGCAACACCCAAAATAACAAGCAGGACAGTGGTCAGCTCACGCCGCATTTCTAGCATATGCACATTTCTTTCCACAGATTGAAATTTCCGTCTAATATCATATGCTTTCTGCCTCCAGGAGCAAACATTGGCGGAAATTACCTTGATTCATAGGGGAAAATCTATTTGACTTTACTTTGTATTATTTCCTCGCTGAACGATACTTTCACTAGGTAAAGAATTCCTTTTTTTTCTTCAGTATTCTGAAAATCTCCCACTGAAGGTCTGGTCTCCTTTCTTCTCTCTGTGGAATGACTTTCTACTTTTCTTCACGTTGCTTTCATAGGTCCTCAGTTTCCTTCATGAACAATTTCCCTATAATGCGCTTATTTTTCTTGTATCATTTTTTTTTTTTGGCAGTGCTGGGGATTAAGCACAGGACCTTTGCTCTGATCTCCATACCCAGCTTCCTTTTTTATTAGTTATTTGAGACAGGGTGTTTCTCAATCACTAAGTTGCCCAAGCAGGGCTATGTTTTGCAATCCTCCTGCCTCAGCCTACAAGAGTACTGGGATGGCAAGCCTGGACCACCAGGCTCAGTTCTTATACCTTTTGTTAATCATACACACACACACACACACACACACACACACACACACACACACACACACGGTTGAGCCTGTTCGTGCCTCTCTGTCTGTCTGTCCTGCTGCCCTCCCCTGCCTGTGAAGGATGAGGTACTTCCTGTTTTCCTTGGAGGCTCTTGTTCCCTTTTGGATTCTATTTCCTCTTCTACTTTCCGACCTCCACTCTCTGGCAGGGTCAAGAAAAATTAGGATTTTGTACATTACCTGGCTTTTACCATTGCTGGGATGACATCGGCATCAGTGAATCTTCTTCCATCCTTGTCACAAGCAGGACTCCCAGGCACCTCTAGGCCCAGGCTGCAATCTGAGGCAAAAAACAAAACAAAACAAAACAAACAAACAAACAAAAATCTCCTTCTTCTGGCTGCAAAGACTCAGGCCCTCTGACTGTTCATAATAGATTGTGTATCATCTGTGTCACCCACTGACATAAGGACGCCTTCCAGGCAGGGACTTGTGTCACTTTTATTTATTAGTCTAGAATTTAGGAGGCTTAGAAAACAGTCTGTCACAAAGTTCCTCTCCGTAAATGTTATTGAATGAATATTTAACAACATTCTGTTCAACAAGGCATTAAATAATGTTTTCACATTTGTCCTCAGAGAAACACTTAATATAAATGTTTTACTTTGAAGAAGAAACACATTTTCGATGATACTGACTAAGTTGACCTGCGTAGTGACGTTGCCCAAGGTGAGTGTCTTTTAGAGAGAGGAGGACAGAGTCCTGACGTCCCCATGGATGAGTTCTGGGAGCTTGAATAGATGGCTTGACTTCTCCAGTCTTCTGTAACTGTTATTTATTTTTTAAAGATGAGCTAATTCCTCTTTCTTTAGAATGTTAGGCTAAAGAACTAATGAAATCACTGATTAGGGAACCTGCTGTATAATGGGCACTGAACACCTATTCCTAACAGTGCCCATTATTCTTAATATTATTATCTCATTATTACTATTTTTGTACCGGTAATTGAACCCAGGGCCTTGCACGGAACTATACCCCTAGCCCACTTTTTAGCTTTGATTTTCAGACAGGGTCTGACTAAGGTGCTAAATCACTCAGGCTGTCGTTGAACTTGTGATCCTCCTGCCTCAGCCCTCTGCAGTGCAGGGATTACAAACCTGTTCCATTGAGTCCAGCTGGAATAATTTTTGTATTACCCTTCTTATTCTCTGGAGTTTGATTCTGGTTTTTTGTGATGCTAATTCCTGTACAGATATGAATGACCTTGCTGCTCTGCTCTGGAATTGTGGGCTTTTTGAGGAGTGGAATTTTGGGGGACTGAGGAGTATGGCAGCCCCAGAGACTCTGTAGATCCTTTTAGGTACCTAAAGGATTGGCTTCCACCTCTGACTCCAAGGGCAGAATTAGCTCTTCCTCATGCTAAAAGACCAGAGTCTGTTTACAAGATGCTGGGGCTTGGATCTGGGCTATCTCCCAGAAGCCTCATGGTTGAAAGGTGGTTAGATAAGAGGGCCAATCCACTGACTTCCTGTGCTGCGAAGAGGTGGAGCCTGGCCGGAAGAGGCAGACCCCAGGGCCTTGACCCGGAAGCATTTGCCCCCCTCCCTGGGCGGCCCTTCTTCTTTGTCTGCTTTCCAGTTTTTATCTGCCGATCGCTTGCCCGGCTTCTCTCACGCTAGCTTCCCGCCGTGCCCTTCCACCACTGCCGACCGTCATGAATTGACTGAGACGCCCTCGTGCCAGGAGTCAAGAGAGCCTTCCATCCCTTCAGGCAGGGTCAGGTTATGTGTCCCAGCAAGGAGCAAGTGACTAAGACACGGGACAACCGTTTGCAAAATGTTCTGCCGCCATGCTGGCATACTTTAGATTTAGAGTTAGGTGAACATCGAATCTCAGTTGTAATGTGTTCCTTAATTCCCCAAAGAGAGATGGCTGAAATTTGAAATACTAAATAAAATCAAGCTGCATAAAAGAGAATATGCAATCGTGGAAAGGTTTTTAGCACTCAGCAGTAGGTTTTGAGGGGGAAAACGCAGCCTGTTATAGTTGGGAGAGCATTAAATATCACTGAAGACAATGTCGGAAAACCATGGTGAGTGCACAGAGGCACTAACTGGACCGGAGTCTCAGGCCCAGCATCCCAGCACACGTGAGGCTGAGGCAGGAGGTTCACGGGTTCCGTCCCTACCTGGGTAACTTAGAAAGATCCTGACTCAAATAAACAATTAAAAAATGGGCTGGGGAGGCAGCTCGGAGAAAAGGCCCTGGGTTTGGTCCCCAGTGCTGCAATAAATAAATAAATAAATTAGAAAAAAACTTCGGTTAAATTTTCTGGGTTTCTGGGATCTTATGCTCAGCATATATTATATTATGCATCTTTTTAAAAAGTGAGTCTTTGTTATCAAAAAAATAAACCCTGCCAACTGCTAATTACTTTTCCCCCAGTACAAATTGCAAAGCAATGATGTGAATTTTTGAATAAAAATACCTTGATGATTCCCAAGTACATTTTTTCTTATTAAAAACAGAATCCCCTAGCATTTGTGTGTGTGTGTGTGTGTGTGTGTGTGTGTGTGTGTGTGTGTGTGTGTGCATGTTTCTGAAAGCCAGCCAGAGGTGTCCTGTGCTCATGTGTTGGTAGTATCTATTTCAGGGTCCATCAGGTAGAGAAACTCAAGCTGAAAATTAGCGTGTGTGTTTTCCCCCTCTTCTGTATGTTTAGGACTAAGTGAAGCTATTTTGAAGTTTAGAAAGACATTAGATCCAATGACAGACTCAAACTTCACAAAGGAAAACTGACTTATTTCATAGTTGAGAGATCTAACCTAAATCAAGGAGCATGAACCCAGAGTCACATGGACATTATGTTCATCGGTCAGACATGCCAGTGCTCTGCCAGCTGATGCTATGTGTTTACAGTGGTGGCTCAAATTATCTGAGTGAATCTTCTTTGATTCATTATCCATAATGTAGAGAATAAATACTTTATTTCACTTCCTGGTTTATCATGTGAACCTACAACTTTTTGATGATTAAGATCACCTAAAGACTTACCAGCCATGTAGTTTTATGATAGATATATTGATCAGTTTTAAAATATTATTATTATATTTTAACTACTCAAACCATATAAAATAATGAAAATTGAAAATGAGTTCATATAAAATGCTTAAATAGGAGAGAGAAAACAAAGATTATCTAAAGTCACTAGTACAAGAAAACAGAAGTGATACTGATACTGTTCAAGGGGACCCAACTTTAGTTAGCAAGGATTTGTCCTCGGGTGTGTTCCAACAGTGAGGTGGACACTGAGACAATGAACCTACAATTTTATTCTAATTAAAATAAGAGAGTAATAGAAAAAATGTTTTCAGGGTCGCAGTTGATACGGCAGGCAGAAAACCCTGACAGGTACATAGTTGATGTGCTGTATATGCACATACGTCTTATGGTGTGGAACCATAGTGAAGCATGCTTAGTTTAGGAGTTGAAGAGTGTTTGCAAACAGATTCCATAATTAGACATGTTTTAAAGTAAAATACTACATATTATTATTATTATTATTATTATTATTATTATTATTATTATTATTATCATTATTATTATTTGTGGTACTGGGGATCCAGCCCACGTCTTCATGCTCAGCAACATCTGCAGCCCATTTGGGGGTGGCAGGAGCCTTGATTTTGTGACAAGGTCACACAGAGTTGCTAAGTTGCCAGTTTGGGCTTCAATTTGAGATCCTCCTGACTCAGGCTCCTAGCATGCTGGGTTGACAGGCCTGCCACCAGGCCCAGTTTATACAGGTTGTAATATATTCCAGAGCACCTAAAAGTAGAAGCAGCCCCCATGCCCTTTGTTGTGTGAATGAGTAAACTCCTATGGTGTGACCGTAAGAAGAGTGTGAGGAGTCACCATGGTAGGGACTTAGCTCTGAAGACACACGTAGTGGCGTGAGCAGTTCTCAGGGGCATTGGGCTGAAATCCCAGCCTTGGGAAACTGAGGCAGGAGGAGCACAAGTTCTAACCTACCCTGAGTAACTTAGCAAGCTTGTAAGACCCTGTCTGGAAAAAAAAAAAAGGTGAAGGACCATGGAAGCTGGCATCGTGTTCAGTGTGATGGTCCTGGACTCAATCCCCAGTGCCAAAAAATAAAGGGTTATTGTCAATACAATGAACTACTAATTTTGACTGTGGCTACAGCATGCGATCACTCTAAGTGCCAGGGCGGATAGATAGAAAGTTGAACCTTTTCTGCTGTCGGACTGAAGTATAAACTAGCCACCACTTAGGAAACATGCTGTGTGTGTGAGAGTCCTTCTGAAACTGTGAGCTAAATAAATCTTTCCTGCTTTAAATTGTGGATGTTGGGTATTTTGTCACCGCAATTAATAAGTAACTAAGACAGAAACTGGTATCAGAGAAGCTGCTATGACTTTACCTGCCCACGTGGTTTGGAAGCTTTGGGAACTGGTTCACAGGAAGAGTTTGGAAAGGTTTGAAGATGCTGGCTAGAGAAGCTTTGGAGGGCTCTGAACAGAGCTTGATGGGAGATTCTAGTCAGAGCTCAGAAGACCAGAATGCTGATAGACTCTGTCTTAAAACCCAAACTGAAAATTTGGCCGGGGATGTAGCTCGGTGTGGAGGTCCCCAGCACCTCCCCCTGCAAAACAATGTTAGCTACAAAAATCGTCACGTTCTAGAGAATAAAAGAGATGAAAATACAAAAATCTTTGTAGATGGAAGACAACTTCAACATCATTAGGTTCACTTGTCTGGTATGAAAATGAGGCCTAATGGGCCCAGCGGGGCAGGCCTGTCACCCTAGCACTCTGGGAGGCTGAGGCAGGAGGGTCCCAAGATCTAGTCTAGCAGGGCAATTCAGTAACTTAGCGAGACCCTAACTCAAATACATAAAAAAGGGGCTGGGAATATGTCTTAGAATGAGAGCTCTGAGTTCAATCCCCAATACCATATGAGAGAGAGAGAGAGAGAGAGAGGGAAAGGGAGAGAGAGAGAGAGAGAGAGAGAGAGAGAGAGAGAGAGAGAGAGAGGCAAAAGCAAAAGGAAAGAAGAAAATGAGACCAAGGGAAAACTAATACGATACCGTGGTGCCAGAGCACACTAAGGGCAGTAAGTCTGTGTCCCTTTTGTGAGCACAGGGGTTTCCTGTCAATAGCATGTTAGTGGGTGTCACTGGGGCAACCTAGACACTGTTGCGGCTGGGAAATACTTAATGACCTTGTGTTCACAAGGGCATGGTCCCACACAACAGCTCCTCATGGGGCTTTTGAAGAACACCACTACATATTTGTGCATGCACACACATACCCACATGCACACAAACTCAAAGCCTCATAGATAGGAAGCGGGGGGTGTATCTCAGTGGTTAGAGCGCTTGCCTAGCAACTGGTGTGAAAATTACATTTGTCTTATTAATTCTTGTGAACCAGAAAAGGCCCTCGATTCAATCCCCCAGCACCACATAAGAATTAGCAGAGCCTGGTGGAACATGCCCCTAATCCCAGCACTCTGGAGGCTGAGGCAGGAGAATTGTCCTGAGTTCAAGGCCAGTCTGGGCTCCATAGTGAGTTCGGGGCATCACAGGTGATAGCATCACATAACAACCTAAATCAGTCTTCTAAGTTTTATTTTGAAAGCTGGAAATTGAGAGTGAATGACAAAATTAATTTAAAAAAAGAGAGAGAGAGAGAGAGCTTATTTTTTCAAGGATTTAATAGGAGAATGGGCTTCTTTACTGGGTCTTGCCCAATTTTCCACTCTGTTTGGGGCATGGGGCATAATTATATACTAAGGTGCTCAGCTCTGTAATACAAAGATACCCACATATTACATTGTAGAATCGAGGACAATTAAGCTCTGAGCTTTATGCTACTATTACCTCCAGTATAATTGCCAGACAATTTCCAGGACATAAATAACCCTGCAATTACTTAATGCTTTTGTATGGTCTGCCATCTACACAGGAACAATTGCATGATTACAGAAAAATTACAGGAGTTACCTTATTGGCAACTGCCATGGAAAGTACTATTTCACCGCTTTCTCCAAGGACTAAATACAATGCCTGTGACACTGGGTATTTGGTCTGCTATTAAGGAATTACACTTTTATCAAATATTTGAGAAAGAAACATATATGTGTCTCTATGGGTTATTTGTCAATGTTCTTTTAGTGGTAGAAATTGTACTTGGTAAAACAAGACAAGGAGAATGTCTTAATTCATTTTATTTTGATTTTTTTTTGCGTTACCCTTTCAAGAAAGCCCATAAAATATTAAATGGCTTGAATGTGGTTTTAACAGCATATTTTTTCTTGGAGACAGGGTATTATTCTTGTCAAGGCTGGTCCAGAACTCACTATAAAGCACAGGTTGGCCTAGAACTCATGGTAATCCTTCTGCCTCAGCCTTCCTAGTACAGGGATTACAGGCATGTGCCACTATGCCCAGCATATGTGATGCTGGGGAATTGAACTCAGGGCCTTGCACATGCTAGGTGAACATTCTAACCACCGAGCTATGTCTACATACCTAATTATTACAATAATTACAGAATTTATGTTACAAAGAAACAGGCTGTAAATATCAATAACTACCTATAGCTATATTTAAAAAGAGTCACTCAATAAACTGATCTTACTGAAATCCAGTGATGTTTGAGTGAAACGCCAAATTACATTTAGCAATTAATTCTATCTGAGCTAACAGTTTAATTAATTATTTTGAGTTTTAGAAATCAGTGACCTCATTCTAGTTAGTTGTACAATCGATCAACTGATTAAGATTTATTAGGTTGTCAGAGAAGTCATGACCTCTTTTTCTATGTTCTTCAGAGGTCATTTATTTATATAAAGAACAAAGATCAATCAATATATTCCCTGTATTTTTCCTTAGCCTTCTGCTATCTTTCAGTGAGGTTCATAATTTCTCATTCATAGAAGGACCTGTCTCTACCAGGAAAAACTGGACAAGGGTCCGACTCACGGCCTCATCTGGATTGAATGTTATGCCATGAGGAGTTTTAAAGAGAGTAAAACAAGTGGAAGTCAGATGGTGCACGGCCAGGTGAGTGGGGTGGTGTGACAATACGACCCTTCCAAGATCCAGTAACTTTTTATGGGTGATCAAACTTGTGTGCTATCCTTTCGCGATGAAACATAACTCCTTGACGATTAGCTCTGAACGTTTGGGATGATGGGTTCATTCAGACTGTCCAGTTGCCAACAGTTCATGTTCTAACTGATTGCTCCAGTCCTTGGTAGAAGCTTGAAAAATATGACACCTCTCAACCCCACCACACTGAGAGCTCAGCCTTTCCAGATGCGTGTCTGCTTTTGATGGTGATGTTTGAGGTGAATCATCATGTCAGTTCCAAGACCGCTGTGTACCACGTTGTTGCAAATGATCTACTTCTCATCACCAGTTATCAGTGACTTCCCAAAAGGATCTTTTTCCTCATAATGAGCATATGGCACATCGTATATTTATCCAGTATTTATAAATGAACTCCTTCGAGTTCATGAGGAGCCCAAACATCCAGCTTGCTTACACCTCAGCTTCTTCCGGTGGTCATGAACTCTTGATGGTGGCTGTCCAATGTCTGTGCCAGCTCTCAGGTTGTGTGACTTGGCTTTGACTCTATCAGTGCCTTTGTTTTGTCACCCTCAGCCTAAGTGGGCCTCCCAGACTGAGGAGCGTTGTTGGGATCAAACGACCAGCGTGGAATTTTGTGAACCATGGTTGGCGCTGAGGTTCTTGTAGAGGATTGCCACTGTAAAGTGTACACAGTTTTTCACAAGCTTGTTGTGTGTTCTTCCCTGTACAGAAGTGAAAGGGCCGAATACAGAGAAAATGCACAATTTGGTGGTCCATCTTCAATTTGTAGAATCTGTAAAACTCAACCAAGTTACTCAGCTTTTTAGACTGAAGCTACACCTGCCAGCTGTCAAATGACATAGCAATCACACAGATGCGAATGGCTCTAGTGTTTCCAAACGTGAAGCAGCGCCATCTGTTGCCAAAGTGCATCATGACTTTTCTGACGATTTAATAGTAGAAAATTATGCTGTTCTTACCTTTTCTGATTAGTTCCCTATTATAGTTCTTTACCTATAACGTATCCATAGCAGACACATCATTCTGCTCTTTCATTTACCAGCCATTTTGGTTACCATCTCTTTGCCTATAATTATGCAGCCATTGGGAAAACACAATGCAGTTCATTCAGCTTTATCCTTCGTCTCGATGTTGGGACACCACAAGTGAAGGGAGGAAGGTTTGTTTTAGCTTGCGGTTTCAGGAGGTCTTGGTGTGAGTTCATGGCTGGCTGCCAATGGTGGAAGGACATGGAGGAGATCTGGCTGGAGAGAGGCTGCTCGTTTCATGGTGGCCAGGAAGCCAAGTGACTAGAGAGAAGGCAGGGACAAGAATGCATCCTTCCTCTTAGCGTTTTTTTTCTTCTTTGTCAAACTAGGAGTAGAACGTAGAGCTGCATCCCCAGCCTATGTGATATTGAAACAGGGTCTCACCAAGTCACTAAGTTATCCAGACTGGGCTGGGACTTGCTATCCTGCATCAGCCTTCCAGAGTTGCATAACTGTTCTTAACGCAATACGATAGAGAATGCCTGTTGCTGTCCGTAGAGCTGCGGTCTCGGGAATGGGATCCACATAGAGATACTTGGATGTCCTAGGCTCTGCTCTGATGGTTGATGTCCCCACAGCTTATGCCGATGTACGGTTGTGATCCAAGAGACCCTTTCCAAATCCTACCTCCTGTGAGAGTTTTCCCTTCATTGCCAATAATCGGCACATCCATCCTCTAAAACAGGAATGCTTATCTTTGCTTAAAATGTGAAAAATTTGTGGCCTCCTGGAGATTTCGCCTTTGCCCTCTTTCCAGCAGATATTGAAGTTGAGGTTTTGTCCTAGATCCAGGTGACCACAAGCACTGTGCCTGGCTAACTCCAGCTGTCGTTCCCTCATGATTAAACCTAACACCCCAGAGAATAGAGATAACCAGAGGAATAGAAGGCAGAAAATAAAGAATGCCAGCCCAGGGAATGTGGACCATGGATTACTGCAGATGGTGCCTTCTGTGCCCTCAGGCGAAGTGCTATTTATACCCACAAGTCTTACCTCCTGCTGACCCGCGTCAGGCCTTGGACAACTCATGTTGATTCTGTAGTTCCTTATTTCACAGTTCCAGGGGGTGGGAGGGTGATACTAGGATACAGAATACATGTTCATTTCTTTTGTGCTGGAGACGGAGCCCAGGACCTTCACAGTGAGGCAAGGCTACAGGTTTAAGCCCAGCCCGGGCAACTTTGTGATCTAGACAGACTTTGTCTCAAAAATCAAAAATAAAGGAGGTCAGGGTATAGCTCAGTAGGTAGAGTGATTGCCTAGATTGGGCAGGGTCCTCGGTTTGATTTTCTGGTGCCACCAAAAGTTAGCTGGATGTGGTGGTACATTCTTGTAATCCCAGAATTTAAGAGGCTCAGGTGAGAGGATTGCCATGAGTTGGAACCCTGTCTTTAAAAAAAAAGAAAGTAAAAAATAAAAATGGGCTGGGGATGTAGCTCAGTGAGAAGACCCTGGCTCAATATCATGCAAAAGCGGGGGGAAAAAAAGAAGTTTAACATAAAGAAATATATTTTTAAATACTTTGGGGCAAATCTTATATCAAATTACATATTGCACTGGTCTGTTGTCACACCCAATTACTTACAGACCTTCTGTCCTTGGAGACAGGATCCTATAAGCAGCTGAGAACAAGGTGCCACTCCACCTGGTGCAGACTCAGCACAGAGGATTTGGACTCAGGAGGTAGGACCAGAATGACCGGGTACAGAATCTCCCTAAGATGTTAAGTCACCCAGGCAAGTCTTGAACTTGCGATCCTCCTGCCTCAGCCTCCCAGAGTTCTGGAATGACAGGCCTGCACATTGGGCCCACTTTCTAACT
>PVKB01005581.1:0-91676 GCA_004027205.1 Ctenodactylus gundi | reverse complement strand
GTGTGTGTGTGTGTGTGTGTGTGTGTGTGTGTAAGTCTTTGCCAAGGACAAAAGATTTGAATTGGCCTGTTTCATCTTTTCTCATGAAGAAAATTTGCCACTAAATTTGCAATTTCTCTTATTTATATTTTTCAGAGAAAATAGGTAAAATAAGAATTATTACACCAAACTCTTCTTTATAAACCATAAGTCACTTGGGAAGTTACAACTTTTATGATGACACATGATCTTTACATTTCTCGTGAATGTCCATGTTGCATCGTTCCAACATGACTGTAGTCTCGTGGAACGCATGGATTGTAGATATCTTAACGTGTGCACTTATCTTCCTGTTCATGTACCTGTACGTTGTCAACTTAAAGAGTGAGGTCAACACCAGGGCTGGAGGTACAGGTCTGTAATCCGAAAGCACTGGGAGGCTGAGGCAGGGCAACCACAAGTTTGAATCCAGCTTGGGCAACTTACCAATTTACCAATCTTGCCCTAAAATACAAGTTAATTTAATTTATAAAGGCTGGGGATGCAGCTCAGTGTGCAAGCCTTAGGTACAGTCATAAATAATACCTCCACAGAAGAGAAAGTAGGCATAATCTCTGTTTTAGTATTAAACAGTGTTTCTCTTGAAAACTGAAAAGGACCTAAATGTGTGTCAAGTTTGCTCGATGGAAAGAATCTTGTAACAGGCCAAATTTGGTAGAAACATTTTTAACTCTGATGATCTACTCATGGGATCTGAGGATGGGGGATGGAGAGAGAGAGAGCCAAAGGAATGGGACAAAATTTATTTTTCTCAATTTTCATCTCATGTCTAACCCTCCACGGTATGTTGTTGCATAGAATGAGAAGATGCTGCAGTTTCTGCTCCTAGGGAGACCTTGCACCATGAGTTATATTTTGGTGACACATTTGAGGCCGTCTGAGTAAAATTTTCAGTTTTTGGACTATATCTGAAACTAATCTCAACCCTAAAGAGATTCAGAAATTCATTTTCAGTATCACAAAGAAACTACTGTGCAGCCTCCTCGCACCATCCCATCCCAAATTGCTTCCCCAAGAGCATCAGAAGGGGTAGAGCAGAAGGGGTGAAGAGGGTGGCATGAATTCGCGGGTAAACAGATAGCAGACGTAACATCAGAACCGTGCAGGACCACTGTGCAATTTTTTGTTAACGTTTCCTGAAGTTTTTAAGTGAATGAGCCATCAAGTAGCTGCTCTAGATTCAGTTGATTTTTCTTTTGTAATGGGATTACTCATCAAGAGAGAAAAGACAAGTCATTCCACCACTCGACAAACCTGGGGGAAATCCTGACAGTGCTATGATCACGGCCTTATCAACTGAGCCGAAGACAGAGCTCAGTCTGAACTTCATCAGGGTGCAGAGTGGCTCTCTCGACTCTATTTGATCGGGTGTTTGGACCGTCCAGAAGAACCACCGGCTTCTGTACCATTGCTGCAGCTAGTACGCCCTTCCATCTAGACTCAGGTGCAGAAGGCAACTGACCAAAAACTTCATTCTCCAGACATCCCCCTCTCAGAAAGTAGGTCACCACCAGCTTCACAAGATCGCTTTCCCATGTGAGTTAAATTCGACTAATATCACTCTTTTTTAAAAAAGTAACTCAACCCCCAGGAACTGCAATCTTCAGTTAACCAAGTGTTTTGATGTTATCCTTACATACAAATTAGAAAAAAAGAAGCAATCTTTGTCATTATTGAAACATTGAGGGTCCCAAACCTTCAATATCCATGACACATAACCTCAGTGACAACACCATTACCCCCTTATTCATTCACTCATTTATAGATTTATTTAAGAATGTTGGGTACTCACTATGTATGGTAGATACTTTGTTTGATGCGCTGTTCTAGAGCACACTGGTGCAAAAGGGACTATTCCTGCCCTCAAGGAAATCATATTCCTATGAAAGAGACTGCTTACATTGCTCGGTTCTGATTGCCATCAATAATACAATTGACGTCAAAGGCCCATCGCTATCACCAATTTGCATATATTCTAATCCCCTTTAAGATATTTGACACATGTTTTTAGTTATCACGCACTAGTATTTTTAATGCTAGCACAGGTTTATACACAATAGACATCAGCAAACGTTTCATATGTGCATTGAATTTTAGATTTGGAAAGGACTTATGGAAATCAGCTAATCCAGGGGCACTACACCTTAATTGAATTTAAGACCAATTTGCCAATCTGATAAAATCTGGGTACTTTTTCCTCCCATTAGAACACACACACACACACACACACACACACACTTACAAACACTCAGACTGAGATTGACCAAGTTGAACATCATTGAACTAGTCTTAGCTCTCATTTTATAATGGTTGAAAAATCACTTAGAATGAGGGCTGGGAAAATGACTTCCAAGCCAAATCTGGCTTACTTCTGATTCTGGTACAATCCATGAACTAAGAATGTGTTTTCTATGTTTGAGTAATTCATTTCAAATAGCTAGAAAGTACCTACGTATTATCCTTAATTTTATCTCTTGGCCCACAATGCCTAATTTGCCATCTAACACTATAAAAGTTTGCAAACCTTCTCCCGTAGAGTGTTTAGATAGCAAGCCCCAAGTCACTCGTCCAGTTAATAGAAGGCGGGGGATGACAATTGATATCACCTGACTTTTTCCCTGTGAGTTTTCACATTACTACTGTTCATTAATTAGAATATTGATAAAATCATTGACTGATTCAAACTAAATGAAAACAAAAATAAGGACTTTTAAAATCAAATTCTTTAATAAATAACTTCTCAGATAAATAATCGCAGAGTTGCGCAGGAATTGGAAGGCCAATGAATTGAGCAGCTCTCCAAAAATCATGGCATAAGAGGAAAGAATAAACTCAAATTCATGTGTTTCTGGCTCATTAAAAAAAAAACTTTGCATTATATTTCATTGCACTTATTTCAAGCACACTACTTCCTGTAAGTAGAAAATATTGGTCTAAAAGAAATTTTGCTTAAGATTATTTGAACCAATGTTCTTCTTAGTTTTTCTTTATAATGTAAATTTGAAAAGTGTCTTCAGATTCTTCCCATCATGTACTTCTTTAAAAACAAAATGGAAAGAATTATAGTAACCAGTGTTTCATATGGCATATTGACTGTTCGTCTTTAGACGTTTATTTCTAAGTACCCACACAGGAAGAGTAGAATAACTCTGTGAGGGAAGGGTTGTGGTCACAGTAAGTGAGCGTGCTTTTCATAGCAAGGCCATCTGAGGATTCTAAACTGGAAGCCAACGGACGAGCTCTGAAGTTCTGAGTGCCTTCCTTTTTTTGCTCCACAGTCATTCACACAGCCGCCTTACCTCCCGCTCCAAACCCCAGTCTTGTGTGCTTACCTTGAAAAGCCAGATTTCTTAGCATGCAATGTAGAGAGGGCTATATGTCTGACTTTTAGACAGGATTCTTTTCTAAAAGCAGAGCTACTCCAGATTCCGCATGACAGCCCTGGACAGCTCACCAGACAAAAGGAAACTAGAGCGTACTAAGTTCCTCAGAATATCAACAGACTGCAAAACCTCAAAACCATTTCAGGCCAACTTGCTCTGTCCTCATTGCGAAAGACTGAATGGCCAACTGCCAAGAAATATTTATAAAAGTTTTACAATTACACTGAATCAAATCTTTCTTTTGTTTTATTCATGCTCAACATTGTAAGATATGAAAGGCGTAGAAGTCATTTCCTTCAAAGGAAGGAAAGAAACTTAATGCATTTAGTATAAAAGAAGGGGTGTGTGTGTGTGTGTGTGTGTGTGTGTGTGTGTGTGTGTGTGTATGCACATATAATATTTTCAAAATTATTGTACAAGACTCCTTTTATAATTTTGATGATTATCTCTTGTTGGTTTGTTTGGGGGGGGGGTCCAGTGGATTGAATCCACAGCCTTCCCACTGAGCTATATTCACGGTTTTATTATTTTTTTAGTGGGGGAGGGGACAGAGCCTGATTAAGTTGCTAAATTGCCCAGGGTTGGCTCAAACTTGGCAATTCTCCTTCCTCTGCTTCCCAAAATCCTAAGATTACAAGTGTGCACCACTACACCTGGATTGAATTGGATTAGTGAGTTAAGGGATGACATTATAACCATCTGACTTACTTAGAATTAAGAGAGAAGACATTTAAAATAGGAGTGTATCAGAATTGTAGAGGAAGAAAGTTGCTTATCCATAGCCTCATTTTTTACATTCATCACAATCTCCACAAAAGGGCTATATCCACAGTCATAAAGATATACTACCAAACTGAAAGAAAAGTGAGTTCCTCAAACCATTCTCATTTGCCTACCAGTTTATGTCAACACAACAAATTGCTATTTTGTAGATGATGTAATTATTTTATAAATCATATAATGTTGTCTTAGCTACTTTCTCGTTGCTGTGACTCAATACCTGACATCCACAACTTAGGGAGAAAATTTTTATTGTAGTTTACAGTTTCAGAAGGTCACATTCCACTCATGGGTGGAAAATGATGGAAGCACGTGACAGGGCTGGAGCAGGGGCAGGGCCAGAGCTCCAGCAGCAGAGAACCTCACAACAAAGTGGTACAGCTACTGGGACACCGCCAGATTCTGCGTGACTTCACAGATGCCCTGGGTGGCTCACCCGACCTGGGAGAAAGAGTGGAACCAGCACACGCCCCTCCAGGTCAAGTCCAAGCATCCACCCCTTCCAGCCAGGCCTCACCTCCAACCCCTACATATTATCCATAGGAACAGGAGGCTTTTGGGGGACCATCCAGATCCGAACCACCACAGTTGTCTAGAAACGCGTGGATTAGAAGTTCCTTTTTGTGAAATACGAACATTCAAAAATATCCCCACTGTTAGACTCCATTTATGCATAACTATTAACCCACTCTATTTGGCATCTTAAAAATAAATTAGGGAAGCATCATATTCAATACTACTTTTAGGTTCCTTCAGCTTCAGTTACGATTATCATTTCTGATGATTTCTGGCCTCCTTTACAATGGTGGAACACGGATATTTTAGGCCAAATTCTACAGTTCTCCCTTAGTGCTTACATTCCTCATTCTCAGATGCTTCTGACTCTCTTTTGAAAGGAAGGCGGACATTAGAAAAATCTTCAATTTTAGCAGATGTGCAATCTTTCAATCACATGAGTAAACATTTTATACACTTAAAACAACTTGCTAGAGGGATTTCAAATTTTAGTCAGTACAGAAATTATTCTTGTGGGCAGGGGGAGGGAAGGTGAAGGTGCTGCAGTACATTTGTCCACAAAATTCTCCAGTTTAACGTAACCATTGTGTATCGCATATACATACTAACTAAAATGAGGGGGGAAACTCTTCTTTAGAGAACAGCTAAAGTTATTGGGGATGAGGGGTACCCTGTTTGTTCAAAGGCTTCAGAAAGCTGCCCAGGCAGTGAAAAGTAGAAGAAATAAGACACCCAGGAGGAAGGGATTATAAGAGGGTGAGTCTACTTTTCAACTGTGTTTGGTTTGGTTTTAACTCAAAGTGGTTCTGCTCCAGAGCGGAGCATCGGCTGGGAAAAAGATAGAGCCGGAAGGGAGACCTAGAAGCTCAGGAGAGGAAGGCGTTTGGCTCAGGAGGTCAAGCGAGTGCTTCGGGCTCCCCAGGGACAAGGGTGTCAGTCAAGCTACTTCGAGCCTTATTTGGGAGGCTGTAAGGCCTCCATCTTAAAAGAATGCACCAACTAGAAATAGTGCTCCACTATGAGGTGCAACCCCAATTTTAAGTTACCTAATAAGATGGGTAATTAGATAGCCAGTGAGCAGTTCAGGGTACTTGTCACTGTCTAACAGCGCGTGTGCCCCACTGTGCAAACGTCGGTGTCGGTACTTTCTGGAGGACGATAACGCTATCCACGTCATCAAATCCTCCAAGCTGTAACACAAAATGTCTACATTTAACCCACCCTGCTTGCTGCTGGGCAGAGACTCTGGGGCCAGCCAAGTGCCTGTGT
Source organism: Ctenodactylus gundi (assembly GCA_004027205.1). Taxonomy (NCBI): domain Eukaryota; kingdom Metazoa; phylum Chordata; class Mammalia; order Rodentia; family Ctenodactylidae; genus Ctenodactylus; species Ctenodactylus gundi. The sequence continues at coordinate 85,689 of PVKB01005581.1, read as the reverse complement.
CTCTCAGGGCAGGCCACGAGGTGGGGAGGGACAGCACTGTGCCACACCGCTAATGCCCATTCAAGCTGTGCTGTCGCTTATTGTTGCCCGTTTGCTTCAGATAAGGGACTCCAGAGAAGAGCACGGGCCTGGCTTCAGTCCGTTCAAAATACACCGTTCTACTTTCAGAGACCTAGAGTGAGCGTTTGTCATTACCCTCTAACGGTGGTACTAAATCCGCCGCCCGGGAGGCGCCCTTCCACCGTCTGTAAACACACCACGCACGAAGAAGCACGATCTCGGGCCACCCTCTCCCAGTACGAGCCGTCCGCCATGGGGGATGGCAAATCTCTCCCACGGGGGCGTGCACAAGGGTCCCCAGTACAACTCCCTCGCCTTCTGCGTTCAGAGAAACGCTGCTTCAGGACGCACCCTCGCCACTCTCTCTACTGACGAGAGTGGCAAAGCCTTCTTCACGCTTGTCTGCTGGCTGCGATTGCTGGCTTTGCGCTCACCAGGGAGTGAACTCGCCTCCATCTGCTACCAAACTGTGAAAATTAATAGAAAATAGAAACAGATGCATTAACAACTACAGAGTTGGGCTGGCGGAATAGAACAGCGGTTGCTTAAGGTGGGCTGGGCCCTGCGTTTGATCCTCCAGCACCACACAAGCCAGACATGGTGGCTCACGCCTGGAATCCCAGCACTGGGGAGGCTGGAGAACTGCTGTGAGTTTGAGGCCAGCATGAATAAGGTAGTAAGTTCATGCCAGCCTGGGCTATAGTGCCAGAACTTGTCTCAAAAAAAAAAAAAAAAATTATGAGGTGTATAGACTTGAAAAGTAACTTAGAAACAAAGTAATCCTTTGAAGGAAGCAGATAAAATATAGAGAACTTTATTCAGAAATTTAATTTTGAAAATCAAATAAAACTCTGAAGCTAAAAAAATAAATTAAATTGAATACTCAATTGATAGGGATTGGCTTAGAATATTAAGACAGGATATGAGAACAGAAATATAAGTCAATGGAAAATAGTAGAATGAGAGCGGAGATTAAAGAAGAATAAAAAGTTGCATAGGATCACATGAAACAAAAGTCACAGAGGGAAAGACTGGTGTTTTGTGGAGGTATATCAGAGGAGATAAGATAAAGAACTCAGAAGAGGCACTTCTCAAAGATCAGTGGACAAAAACATATTCCACTACCAAAAACTGACGCAGACTCAAAGAACACTATGAACTCCAATCAGGACCAGAACAAAGAAAATCAATGCCTGCGTGCATCATGTGGAAGTTACTGAAAATCAAAATAAATTTTTACAATTTCAAAAGTCAATTTGAAGGCAAAACCCCCCACAACCTTCTGAAATGAGTAACAATACGCATGCAAACTTCTCAAAAAATAGCAACAGAACCCCAGGGAAATGGCGGGGAGTATTCAAAATTATAGAAGTAGGTAATTGCCAAGTTAGAGGACTTTCCCCGGTGAAATTATCCACTGTCGTGAACACAAAATGTAAATGGTCTGAAGGAAATCAAAATAATGGTAATTTTAGTCCTACAGATTGTAATGGAAGGAAATGCTCAAAGAAACAGTTTACCAAAAGCAAAGTCACCCAAGACCGGGACCATACATAGATTGAGGACTGATGACCATTGAAAGAGCAAATATGTGCGGATTGCGGTTGCGATCTGGAATGTCCCCCAAAAGCCACATGTAAGGGAGGTGATTCAGTCATGGGGTTAGATGTTGATTTCCTGTGCTTCTGAGAGCGGGGCCTTGCCCAAAGGGGTGAATCACTGCGGCTTACCCAGAGGACATTTGCCAGCTCCATCCTTTCGCCCTCTCAGCTTCCTGTCCACAGTGGGAAGAACAGCCTTTCCCCAGCCAGGCCTCTGCCAGCCCCTTCCACCAGTGCAAGCCACCCATGAATGGACCAAGACCTTCTGAAACTGTGAGCTAAAATGAGCCTTTCTTCTCTGATGTTGTGGATGTCAGATATTCTGTCCCAGGAACGAAACCGTGACCCAGATCGTGGGCAAACCTAAACAAACATCGAAGACTCAAGGTAATAACACAGATAGTGCCTAACGGGGCTACAAAGAACTGGGATACTGGAGCAATAAAGGTTTATTTTTTAAGTGATCCACACTGAACAGTCAATGCGATAAGTGACTGAATACTGGTGATTCTCACAGTTCTACTAGTTCCAAATAATGGGCCCAGCCAACTTTCTCTTTTCTCCCTTCCGACTTCAGATTGATGCTCCTTCTTTTCCAGTTCTATGCATGCCACACTACTCACTTTCCAACATCTTCTTTCTCATTTCAGAACATATTTGGGTGATGTTTCATTTCCTCTAAAATAAGTGGCATGACAATTAGCTCCCAATCCATAGGCAGAGCTCATTTAGAACAGATTTGCACAGGGCACTTGCCAGTTTCCAGGGCTCACCTATTAAATCAGTCTGCAGAGTCAACAGTGGTTGAATTCCACAGTGGAGCTTCATAATCACTTTAATCATGGAAAAGGAAAGATTTCCAATTTGGGGCACCATGTGAATAAGAGGATTGTTGTGATTATGTGCCTAATACTTAAATAACAAGGGAGGGGGCTGTGAAGAGCAAAATCTCAGCATTGGAAAATAGTCACCAGTGATGGAAACAGCCTTCCAAGTGATCGTTCAGTTTCTACTTTCTTGTCCTGTGGCCGCCACAGTGACTAAATTTATTCATGACTTGCACTGTCAAACCTCTCCCTCACCATCTACCTCTAGCTTTAGTTCTAAGTAGGTGCACAGGAAATGTTTAATCCTGGATGGCATCTGCCTTTTCCAACTTGTGTCTTCTTTTCTTCCTGTCTGGAGCTGTGATCTTTTAGAACAAAGTGAGCTGGGCCTAGTGGCACAGGCCAGTAATCCCAGCATTCCAGGAGGCATTCCAAGAGGCTGAGGTTGGAGGACCACGAGTTTAAGCCCAGTCTGGGCAGTAGAACAATTTAGCAAGATCCTTTCTCCCAGTCAAAAATTTTAAAAATGGGCTGGGATTGAAGCTCAGGGTGAAGAACTTGGGGAACTCAAAGCCAGCTGTACACACACACAAATGCAAGGCATAAAAATACAAACAAAGTGATGCTTTTTTGAAGTCTTCTACCTCTTGGCCATTTGTGTTTAATATCCTCCACTTTATTCAAGCTACTTCTTCAAAGATTCATCCAAAATTGCACCAACTGCCTTTGGTGTGCTTTGACTAGCAGCATGAGGTCTCCCTTTTCTTACATGTTATTCTTTTTGAGAACCGTATTATTATGATTGGATCTGCAATGTCCCTCCAAAATCCAATGTTTGGAAGGTAATTCAATCACCTGTTGCTGCTAAGCGGCACAGCCTGCTTGGCAAAGGTGGATCACAGGTACTTGGCCCAGAAAGGTGTACACTAGTGCCACCCTTTCTCTCTCACTCTACTTTCTGCTGTGATGCTGTGAGCAGTTCTTCTCCCACTGGGCCTCTGCCACGTTCCTCCACTGATAGCCAGTCGTGAGTGGGCTGAGACCTCCTGAAACCATCACCTAAAATAAGCTTTTCCCCCCTTAAGTTGAGGGTGCCGGGTGTTGTGTCCCAGCAACAGGAAAGTAACTAAGACACATATCTTCCACCATCTGATGTTTTTGGACCTAAAAAGAAAGACCTGCAATTGATATTCACTAAATTTTCTTTTTCTCCATACTTCCTTGGATTTTTAAAAATTCTGTTTCATCACTGTAGTTTTCATTTAATGTGAAAAGCTGTCCAACAGAAAGGAACCCTGGTTAAAACTGCCTACGGAACTCCAAAACTTCCAGTTGGGCATCAGTTCACTCACAGCTGCCTTTCCTTAGCGTTACTGTCCAGTTGTCATTGAGCCCGTGGGCTGCCAGTGCCAACACAGCTGGCAATGACCTCGCCAAATGCTGGACTGAAACCATGTAACCTGTGTCTAATGAACATCACCTTCTTTGTTTTCGTGAACTGTCTGAGATAGCCTGTTGCTCAGCTTTGTGAATCAGAAGTAGAAATCTATTCATATAGGACGAAAGCATTTAGAAATCCATCTGTGACGACACATCGTGGCACCACACAGAGGAAGCAGCATTCATGGAGAACTCTAGGGTGCCCACCAAGGTCAGTCAGAGAGCAACTGCATGTCATGGTAGAGCTACCGACTATCAAAATACGCCCTGACCAGAATACCGATCAGGTAAAATACCGAAAATGGGAAAGCCAGACCAAGAAGCAAAGCCACACAAGCTCAGGACCCCACAGCAGAGCCACAGGGTATCCCCCCTAGGCTGTAGAGCAGAGTCTGGAGTAATAAGAACAAACAGAAGCTGAAATCACCAGTGCGGATCTCAGTCCAAGTTGGAAGAGTCAGCCATCCTGGGCAATGTACAAAAATTTCAAGGAGAGAAGTCAAGGCGGTGACCTCCGACAGCTCTGTTCTCCAGAAGCCATTGTTCTTCATTGTTTGTGGAACTCCATGGTTTTCCCAACAGGACATAGCCCAGAACCTATGATAATATCAGCAAACAGAATCCTGGACCAGCAGCATGAAGCCCAGTCCAGGTCTCAAGAGCTAGCTACCCTGTGGCAGTCTATCAACCTTTGGAGGAAGAAGGCAGAGGTGTGACTACACCTGGATGTTTGCCCCAGATGCCATCACCTACAGGGGAGCCACAGGATTTTGCTGCTTCTGCCTCAGGGCATAGAGAGATAGGAGAGCCAAAGATAAATCTAGCCACTGGAGGTAGTTAGGCCCTCTGGGTGTGAGCAGAGAAAAATGCTGCTTACCAAGGAAACTTCCTCTGATCCCCAGAGGCCACTGCAAACAAAGAGGGCTGAGGGAGCTCAAAAAAGAGAAGTGGGAGATCCAAAGACGGTGTGAGATGAGCAGAAGGGGGTAGTCTGGTAGGAAGCAGCTGGCAAAAAACCCACTGTGGCAACTCACTTCAGTGGGGGGAGAAAATGGCCACCCAGGATCCTGAAGAGAATGGAGGCTGCAGAACACGGGGAGGCTAAGGACAGCAGGGCTGGAACTGGATGGAGTGTTGACTCTACCCCACAGCTGCCTGGGGCCGGCAGCCGAGGCAGACTGGATGATCCGCGTGCCTTCTCAGACTTCCTCATTCCCAAAGAGCAGGTGCGAAGCTTTAGCGACTGTATGGACGCGGATCGGATCGATCGGGTGTGTCCAACCTAAGACCAGCCATTTTCTTGGCCTTGGTTTCACTGTTGTTATGTTTTGCTTTATTTGAGTGAAGGAGAACTCGCTTGGGCCACGTATCAAATATAATGAACATATGCGATTACTGAAATTTTATTTTCATTAGAACATTTTTTTAAATCAAGGAAAAAATGAAAATGGCTGGCAGCAGGGTGGACAGACCTGCTTTAATGTCTTTCCTACTGTTATTTTCATGAACCTACCAACTTTCCCTTCTCAGAGTTGCTTCTTGAGTCTTCAAACTTTGAACTTCTGCAGGTGACCCCAACCTACAAAGCTTCTCATGCTTCCCTTACATTTCTTCTTTTTCTTTCTCTCTGCCCTTCTTGTATATTTTAAAACTCTTTCTCTATCTTCCCTCTTGTCCAGGTTTTAAAAAGATCAAAATCAATTTTTTCTATTATCCTTCCTCTTTTTGTTTTCGTTATGTGTTGTCTCATTCTACTTTATTCTATACCCTTGATTTCCATTTTCATCTCCTGGTTCTCAGCCATATTTCATTGTTTCTAGTCCCTCGCTTCTCTGGTTTACCAAAAGAATCTAAATATTTTTAAACAAATTTGATTGGTTCTGTACAGGTTGTTGTTATTGGTGTTTTCTCCTGGAGAGGAAGTGGTAATGAAGGTGTCTAGTTCTTTGAATAAGGGAAGTAGCTGTCTGCATGTGGATTCATACTCACAGCCAAGAATGTATCACAGACAGACACCGCCTCTAATGGGTTGTGGTTTGAATTTGGAAAAAGGCTTGGGTATTTGTACATGTGGAACCATGTGCTGTCAAGAGGTGGAGCCTGGTCGGAAGGGGTGGAACACTGTGACTTGACCTGGAAGAGGGAGACCACTGGGACATGAACTGGAAGGATATATGCTGGCTCTGCCCTTCCTTGTTTACTTGGCTTCCGGTCTACCAGGCCATCAACAACTTTTCCTACAGCTAGACCTCAGTCCTGTGTTTCTGCTATTGCTAGTGACCCATGGATGGAGTGAGAGTTTTTGAAACTGTGAGCTAAAAAAATGTTTTCTCCGTTCAGTTGTAGATGCCAGGTATTGTGTCCTACCAAAGGAAAAGTAACTAAGACAAAAAAGTAAGACATGAAGGCATCTCTATTATCATAGTAGACCTCTCTACTCCAACTGATCTTCAATGTTCAACTCAAAAATAAAAGAATCATGAAAAAAACAGGCAACTGGATGACTTTAAAAATTCATAGCTCCCTATCAGCTGAGATCACAGGAATTGAAGTGGATGAATTTTCAAAGAATGAAAAAAATGGCTCAAGTAACTAAGGAGATCAAAGCCAAGATCAACAAGCAGATAACTAAAGGAATAACCAGCACACACGAGGTGCTCACAGGTGTAAACGTGTCAGCTGAAGTAGCCTCTGACTTACCCTTCACTTCCTCTTTTCTTTTCCTGCACTTCCTGCCTCACCTCCAATTCTACATCCTCCTCCTCCTCACTCTCAGCTTTGTTTCCCTTTAGTGGTCCTGAGTTTGCCCCTTTGACCTGAGGAGAGACTTGATTTCTCCAGTCCTGGGCATTGTCCCTACCTGCAGAGCCTGGGACTCACTGTTGATGGCACTCTCCTCCGTCACCTAACACATCTTCCACATGAGAGGCTCAGGGATCTCCCCAGGGAATTTCCAACTCTTGCCAGAGAAAGATAAGAGAGTTCTAGTGGGCCTTTGACTCAGTAACCTCAAAAATAGTTTTACTCTCTCTTCTCTTAAAACTCTGTTTTCTTGACGCCTTTGTCTCTACCTTCTATTTGGATGGCTGCATTTCCAGAGTGGGTCTTCCAAGGGTGAATTTCTTAATTCAATTAACAAATGTTTATTGGCACTATTCCTTGTACCTGACCACAGGGGTCCACACCACCGAGTAATTTGATTTTGCCTTTGCTGGGGAATGTACCATCTGCTGTGCAGTGTTTAGCAGGCCACGAGACAGGGTCTCTACCTGTGAGTTCCTCACCTTGGCACACCAGTCTTTGCTCTTACACACGCCCTTTCTCTCACTTTGTGCTATTCCCAGTTTGCACGCCAAATCTCAGTGTAGTACTCTAGCAGGCTAATTTGGTTAGATTCAATATCCACATGTTATTTATAGTACTACTGAAAAGGGCGTCTTTTAAATTGAGGACTGCGAATTATCTACAATGGATGCACCAATATTTAGCACGATGTACAAAACACATTGTGTGTATAGCTGTGCCAGTGGCATAGGCCAGAAGTCACAGCACTGGGGAGGTCAAAACAAAGATCACAAGTTTGAGACCAGCCTGAGCTACTTAAGAACTTGATGAAACTCTGTCTCAAAGTCAAAAATAAAAATGATATGGTGAGATAGCTCAATATGAAGGTCTGAATATTCAGCACGACAAAAATAAAGGAAAAAATATCTTGTGTAGAGTGGGTGGATGAATGGATGGTGCTTGGATGCCAAGTTTGTGCCAGGCAGATCTAAATAATTTCACAGTTTTTAGTATTGTCCCTACAATACTTCCAAGGGTGGAAATCACTAGTTTTGCTTTATACATTGGGAAGTCAATTAGAAATATTGTAATGATTTTCCCAAGACATTGTTAGCAAATACTATTATTACTAAATATTAAGTCAGTCAGAGTTGCATCAATGATATTGGTAATCCTGTTCCCTAACAAAAGTTGAATATTTATGCTTTCACAAATATTAATATTTTCCTCAAATTGTGTTATGCAGGTTGTCTTGAGGCATTCCTGTAAGAGAGTGATTTTATTGTGTCCCTGAGATGTGTCCTTTAGCATCACAATTCAAAAGGTGCCTTTCAAGTACACAACAGTGTAGATGACACAATAAATATTATCTTTCCATTTAGAAGCATACTTTTCTCCAAGGCCAACTGAGGAAGTCAAATGTACAAAAAAGGCACTGTTTCCTGGAAACGTTGTTCCCCGAATGCAATCTGTTTATATCAACTTCTCCATTATCAGAAAAACAGCCTCAGAGATCACTAAATTGACATCACAGTATCAACTCAAACTTCATATGGCATGAGTAAGGGGGACGGAATAGAATAGACCACAGAATCTGGGGTTTTGACAGCTATGATTTACATTTTTCTGAACATTTATGTGTGTGTGTACACACACACACACACACACACACAGACACACACATGGACCTAGACAGAAATCATATATATATATATATATATATATATATATATATATATATATATGCATATGCTTTTCTCTTACCTGTCATCTCAGATAATTACGTCTTTCCGTGACAGGAAAAATCAGGGGTAAACCAGGCTCATCTAACTTCATCATTCTTGGTTTAAATGGGATTCCATTTCCCAAATCGTTGCATTTATCAGTTGTTTTCAGTTGTTGTCATTTAGTCTCCAGCTTCCTCTTGTCTATCAGCCAAAACTAGAGTATGCATGGTGGTGGCACACACATGTAATCTCAGCACTCGCGAGGCTGAGGCAGGCTGAGTATCCCGAGTCCAAGGCTAGCCTGGGCTACACAGTGAGTTCAGGACCAGCCTGGGCTACAGAGCAAGATTCTGTCTCAAAAAATATACAGAATATGCATCAATCATCATGAACTGAGATTTGCTGTAAGGATGTCGGTTCCTGTGTATTGCTATTCGTGGCAAACAAACACTCCTTCCAAGGTAGAAATTTCTCTACTTCTTTTTAGAAGGGAATCCACTTTTGTTTGGTCAGCAACATGCCCTTCTCTGGCAGAAATATTCCTAGTCAATAAATCTGTGGCCAACCTTGGTGACACATTTCTTTGCTGATGATTGATTGGTTTGCAAAGGGAAAATGAGCCAGTGGTGACCCTGGAGATTCCTGAGAAATGCTTTGTTCTGTCTTTGTGGGGGGGAAAATGACAGCCAGATCTGTGCATTCTTCTTGCAGATTCAGGTGAAAGAGAGTAAGAACATTACTTCAACCGTGCAGAAACAATCTACTCGTAAGAACCAACAGCCAACACGCGGAGGAGATGGATCATCAGCTCATTACGGGGCTGAGTTTTGCTGCCATATAGCCACTGCACAGGGCCCCTGCTCCAACTCACTGCTGGACTCCAGAATTCTGTCATTGTGAGGTAATTCAATGCCTGTATTGCTTAAGTCATAGTTAGCTATGATTTTTGTTTAGGTCCAAAATACTCTGAAACCCAACCAGCACATATTACAAGTTGCAAAGGAAGGCAGAGTTTGTATCTTTAAGAGGCAGCTTTAGTCAAGGTTTGCTTACAGCCAGCATGGTCTCGTCTGAGCTATCTACACAGCCTGCCTCTTGGGCTGGCTACCAAGCCTCCCTGGCTGTAAGGCATTTCTGTGACAAACAGGAATGTCACATTACTTCACTTATTGCCAAACTATTGCAAATGCACAAGCAATATGTGTTCAATGTCATAAATGCCAGGTTCCTTAATTTCTTAGACTGTCTCCCTCAGCGATGACTGAAGCATTTCCTGGGTAATTGATTGTTCATGTCTTATTTTACTGAGTTTTCATTGTGTGACAAAGGCCATAAGAAAAGCCAGCCAAGCACATTTGTCAATGTTTCAGAAAGTTTTCTGAAGAGCTTTGGTCATGAACGTCCCTGATGCCTTTTCGTGGACACCACTTTCTATTCTCACTGTCATTGACAAAATGTAGGGACAGCGTCCTACCAGCTGGGAGAAGGATCAGAGTAACGTTCAGAGCTGCTGTCGTCATGGCCTGCAGAGATGTCAGAGATGTCAGTGACAATTTTTTGTTTTTCATCTTCCTTTCGGCAATTCTTTCCAGAGAATGTGGGATTTCAGAAATTCATCTGGAGAGCATTAGGCCGAGATCGTGGGTCCAATCTGGTAGCATTTTCTGACGCCTTCACCATGGCACAGCCTTCAACAGAGGTAAACAACGGGTACAACTGTACCGTGATAGCACGTGCTGGCCAATGTGCAGGTCAGAGGTCTCCATTCTCCTCAGGATTGGGTGACTTTTGTACTTACTAGCAATGTGCTTTTTCTGGGATAAATTGCAGAAGTCTCGGTTTAGTTATTTTGCTGTCATACTAATGAAACTAGTATGATAAACTTCAAAGACATAGGCACTCAATGATTTAGCATCAAGCTGATGACTTTGGAGTAACTATATTTTCTCAGTACAAGACTGTAGGAGAGACAAAATAAAGGGGAAAAAACCTACCAACTTCATTTGTCTCAAAAACCCATAAGGCTGTTATGGAACATATAGAAAACTGGAGATAAATTTGGAACTTTGATTTCTTTCAAATTTAATTTTCAGAGCCAAGTGAATTGGATTTCACGTCTTACCTCTTTTGGTGTTTAACAGTGTTTGAATTTTCACTTGCAAGAGAATTTCACTTTTGAGCTGAATTTTCTCCCTTGGAACATCATAATGGGAGAGACTTAGCTACACACACACACACACACACACACACACACACACACACACACACACACGTTTTGGGACATCTCTTCCAAATGAGCCTCTGAGATCATCATTACATCTCCACTCAGAAGCCTGGACTGAATAATGTGGTCAGATACATGAGGGATCGGGAAATTATACAGCAAGGAAAAATGTGGCCATGGGAGTAAATTTACTTAACATTGTGTTTTGTCCCTTTTCAGAGTCTTCTGTAAGAAAAGTATTACCGACCCAGAAGGATCCTCAAACACCCATGGTTTATATTGAAGGAGCAGCGTCTTGGAGATAAAACTAAGACTGCTGGGACAGACTGCCCTACTGTGAAGGGACAGCCACGTTCCCTTCACAGCATAAACTTAAAGGTTTATCCCACTGAGTTAAGAGAATAAATAGGGAAATATTAAAGGGTTTCCGGTGGAGGAGTGTTGCTGTTATGTTTTCTCGCCCGCCTTTTCATCTTCCCTCAAAGACGACATCACATTGCTCTGTTGGTGAGCAGCAGCAGCTGGTCTACATTTTGGTATTAAGTGGAATTAATATATCAAAATCACAAGACATAGAAGATGTGGTGCCTTCTCCTGTGGTCTATAGAAATTTATGACTTTTCTTTGTAGAAGCTCTGCCCAAAGGGCATATAATGGGCAAGCCTATTTGGCTCCAACACAGCATTCAGTATCAGTTTGATAACACCAGGCTGTTTCTGTCTTGAGCTAGCCAACCATGGACTAAAACCTTTGAAAGCTTGAGCCAAAACTGTATCTCCTTCACGTTGCAGGTGTCGGGTATCTTGTCCAAACAACAGGAAAGTGACCACTTCATGTCTCCTTCTCAAACCTTTACCTATCCATGCGTTCCTCTAGGAACTTTCTTTGTGATTGTATGTAACAGCAATTGTTGCTCTCCAAAGTTGTTAAGATTGTGGCAATGGAAGTATGAATTGAGTACAGACATTTAAAATAAGATTCGTGTTCCCTAATAATGATACATTTTCATGATATACAATTTATACAATTTTGAAAACTGTAGATAAAAAACTATGACCCAGGAATAAAAACAGATTAGGTGTGGATGGATTAGGGTAGTTTTCAAGAGTTTTGTGTGGTAGAAGGGCTGAGCTGGTGATTGAGCGTTTGTTTTTCTCAGCTATAAGAAATATGAGAACCACCATTTCTATTCCATTTAGTTATGCATCATATATTTCAATATTTAATTTTGAGCCTAGTGTCTCATGAGACTTCCTTCATTGTGGAATGTTCATTTCGCTATCATAAAATAATATGAAACTGTCTTGTTTGATTTTTAAATTTTTGCTTTTTATGTGCCTTCCCAGTTAATGTCTCCTTGGCATTTGTTTCTGGTTTCCTTACATCAGAATTTTACTTTTTAGCTCTGGCCTCCATTGTTTTAAAATCTGTTCACTTTAAGGTCTTTGATTTAAGTAGGCTATCTCACTGGTGATAAGTATGTTCACAATTTCCATTTGTTTTTACTCCCGGTACCTAATGTAGCTTCTTTACTGTGAGAAAGGAAAGTGGTTAACTTGAAAGTAGCCTTATGCTTATTAGTGACGCACTATAATGCCCTAATTAAAGTCAGAAAAGAATTAATGTTTCTACTCTTGCTAAGGTCCAGCCTGCACCACTAGACACAAAGTAGACCTTTTCACACACTGGGAGAGGCTTCAACACTCAATGTCCTGATCGTGTTTCACTAAGAAAGAATAAAATTGGTAAAGGAGACCACTGCATTATAACACAGTTTGTGTTGAGATCACCCTGATTGCCCTGACACTAGACTTGTTCAATTGAGATAAAGTATATTCTGATTTCTACTGATCACCAACTCCAGCCATTAGTTGGACGTAATGACTTTACAAAAAGTGTATTTGAAGGAGCTGCAGTTAGCTACAGAGAGTTGTGTCCCATGAGGTGAAGGATCTGACGGGAGCTGTTGCTCACACTTTTGTGTAACTTCTCTTTTATCTACACGCTCAAGTCCAGTGTGTTTTGGTTGATAAGGGAGATAGTGGTTCTCTTTGCACTTCCTCAATCTGTGTGTTCTGTCACCGAGTGCTAGGCATGCCTGACCGCAGCCACCTCACTACCTAGCTGGGTTTACTTACAATTCTCCAAGCAAATCATAAGCTTTTATATCGTGATGGCTTTATTTAAAAAGCATGTTCACTTTCCTGTCCTACTGGAAGATTTCTACTTTTGCCTGAAGATTCAGTTCAATGCCTCCTTTTTTATGATATCAACTCCTTTTTTGAGTGAAGCTAATTATTTCTTTAAGTTTATTCTTGCAGCAATGACCACATTATGTGTCCTGTGTATGTATCTCTGATACCCTCGAGGGCAGGGACTGTGTTCTGTTTGTATTTGAATCTCTAGATCTAGCAACAAGTAGGAAAAACAACTGCTCATTCATTTGCTCAAGAGTGTCTACCTCTCTAAGTCACATTCCCTTGCTGGAATAATACTTGACACCCACGACTTCAAGGAGGAGAGGTTTCTTTTAGCTCACCATTTCCATGGTCTCAGTCCATACATGATTGGCCAGCACCAAGGCAAAAAAGACAAATTTAGAAGGGCATGCTGCAGACAGCTGTTCACTACATGGTGGCTGGGGAGAGGAAAGAGGAGAGAGCAACCTGTCCTGGAGATACACCCTCCCGAGTCATGTCCCAGTGACGCATCCCTCCAAATAGGCTTGGCCTCCACACAGCACATGGAATCGTGATCCACCGGTCAGCACAGTGATCACGTGATCCAGTCACCTTCCAGATACTTGAAACTTGTGACGGAAAGTTTACTGTAACCACAACAGTCTCTTACTCCATCCCAGGCCCTGTTCTAGGCTCTGGCAACACAATAATGGCATGATGAAGTCCCTGTCCCCATCTAATGGTCTCAACAGAGTGCAGTGCAAGGGAAAGCTTTGAAAATGTTCAATAAATGAAACTATATCACTATAGAAATAACATGACTGGCTTTAAGCAAAATTTACCATCTGACTGACTCTCATTTTATTTGGGTGAGAAATCATCCTTCTGAGGTGCTGTTTAACTGCTGTTTTTCTCCAGATTGTTATAACACTAGTATTTTTTAAATTAAAACATAAACTACAGAGATGAGAGTCTCAATTATAAAATAAAGAAGGCAGATATGGAGGTACTACTGAAACTCCAAGCCATGCTGGGTCAGTGGGTGGCTTTGGCCCAAAGAAGAACCCACTAAATAATTGTAGAATGCATTCACAGAGCAATGATCCTATTATCAGGTAAACACTGAGGAACCTGAAATGCTAAATATGTCCAGCTTACTTTAAATAGCTATAATTTATAGCTATGATTTCTAAATATACAATTGCATATACATTCTTTTTCATAAATTCCATGTTCATAGCAAGGTAGGACAAATCTACTTGAAGATTTTAAATCAGTTGCAGAAAAGAAATAAATCTCTACCCTTAGCTATATAATACAAATGCATTTTTAATTACTTAATTTTACTTTGCATTTGTGGTCCTGAACATGGAACCAAGGTCTTCACACTGATGTACAACCCAGCCCCATTTTTATTTTAAAAGAAGGTCTTCCTAAGTTGCTATGTTGCCTATGGTAGGCTCACACTTGGAATCCTCCTGCCTCAACCTCTTAGAATGCTGGAATTATAGATATTACAGGTGTGCACCAAGGTGTCTGGCTGTGTATGAATTTCTGAACAATGAGAATGAGAGCCGGGAGTGCATTTGGAACAGAATGTACATGGGAAAAGAACGCAGCAAGGAGTTTTAATACTAAGGTCTTATAAAAGAAATCGGTCAAAGGTGGCCTTTAAAGTAAATGATGACGTGCTGTGGAACACAAGCAGGGAACAGATGGGACATCAAGTTGGCTGACCAGCCAGCTTCGGATTATCGGCCCCTTGGGCCAAAGGGATTCCCTCTCCCACCCCCCTCAAAAAATAGTATGTAAAATGCTGTCTTCTTCCCTTTAGATGCTTTTGGTTTGATTTGGTGTTTGACAAATGTAACATCTTTTTGCCTGCAATTCTAAAGAAGACATTTTAAAAGGTTAAAACATCTTGTGATTGTCTTATTTCAAGAAACCCTGTAATTTTAAATTTCAAGCTGTCACTTTCTTAGCTGGATAATTTGACAAAAAAGGTAAATACACACATATTTATATTGAAAATTATATTTTTAGAGTTCTAGAGGTGTCTTATTGGATAATTTAGTTTCACATTTCAAAATTCAAAACATACAAATGACACAGGGGAATATATTCACATCCCTCTCTGGAACCTTTTCCAGAGGCCAAGGATGATCAGGCTCTGATTATTATTATTATTTTTTTGAGACAGAGTCTCTCTGCGTAGACCAGACTGGTCCTGAACTCACTGTGTAGCCTAAGCTGGCCTTGGACTCATAGCAATTTTCCTGCCTTAGTCTCCCAAGTGCTGGAATTACAGAGCGCTCTCTCTCTCTCTCTCTCTCTCTCTCTCTCTCTCTCTCTCTCTCTCTCTCTCTATCTCTCTCTCTTTCTGTCTCACTCTCCCGCCCTCTCTCCCTCCTTCCCTACTTTCCTCTGGGAACATGTAATATATATCTTCATGAACTTGAATTCTTTCATTGAATAATCAATCTTGGCAACAGTATATAATGTAGTTCTCCATCTTTTCCTACTATTGTACTGTTTTTTTCATTGAATGGTTGTGCCGTGAATGACTGATTTTTCTTTTGAGAAAAAGGTCTTTCTCTATATTTCAGACTGCTCCTGAACTCACTACACAGCCCAGGTTGACCTCAAACCCATGTTAATCCTCCTGCCTCAGCCTTCTGAGTGCTGGGATTACAGTTGTGTGCCACCACGCCCAGATAATTTTTAATATGGTGCTGGGGAATCAAACCCAGGGCCTCACACACACTAAGCAAGCACTCTAACCTCTAACTACTCCCCAGGCTCCACGAGTTGTGGAAGTAGTCAATTAATGGACAAATGTGTTTCCAATTCTATACTTTTGCAAATTCTTGTAAAAATGCCTCAGGGAGTAACCTTGTTCTTAGGTCATTCTGCCTGTGTGTGGGTGGACCTGTGAGGTACAGTTCTACAAGTGAGATAATGTGCACATTTGTTATTTTGATAAAGAAATTCAATATTTGGAACATATTACCATCCTGTTCTCCAGAGAATTCATTTCTGGCTCTCTCTTTTCAGTTATGTTTATGCAGTGCAGCAGGTTCTGCCTGTGGGACAGGGGAAACAGCTTCAGGGTCGTTCGTGCTGGTGCACGTTCCACTGCCGTGGGCAATGCTGATGTGTTCTACAGCTGGCCTGAGAATCGCCACTCAGTCCTTCCCTCTCTCTTCTGTGGCATTTTGCTCCCTGTTTCTCTGAGTGATTTATTACCATGTTTTCTACATTATAAAACTTTACCTCTGTAAAAAAAATGAGTTGAAAATAAATTTCCCAGTTTGATGCATGACTTTCGACTTTGTTTATGATATTCTTTTGCTGCAGAGAACTTTGATTTTTTTTTTTCCCTCAGTGCTGGGGGTCGAACCAAGAGACCACACAAGCTAGGCGAGTGCTCCACCACCCAGGTACACCCCCAGCCCTAGAAACTTGGATTTTTATGTCATGAATATTTTATGGTTTCTAGGTTCTACGTCTATTTGAAAGGTTATTCTCACTTTTCATATAGATCATTCTAGAACTTACAGGTTTGTTCAAATATACATACATATACATACATACATATATATATATATACATACATACATATATATATATATGTTTATACATACACTTTTAAGGTGATTCAATAATACTGTTTACAGAAGGCTACCCACTTATCTTCACATTATTTCTGAATAATTTACACTTTCTCTACTGATTTCTTAACCCACTTTTAGCATATGTCTATTTTTGCTTGTGATCAGGCCTATTTCTAAACTTTTCCTTGGTTCTATTTGTCTGTATGTTCATGTTTGTGTTACCAGACTATTTCACTCACGTAGCTGTATGGCTTTACTATATGCCGAAGTGTTTGGTGGGGAAGTTGTCCCTCATGGCACTTTTTTTACTGATGAGTTTTGTTACTGTTTTTGCTTTTCCCCATTTGAACTTTAGGATCATCTGTTCTTGTTAAAAATAGATTAAATGTTTCAGTTGAGGAAGACAAATCATTAAAATCTACCGCTCAGCATAGGGCACAGTATGTGATTCTCTAAAACATATTTTAAATTTATTAAAAATAGTAGATCCCAGTTGTTCATCTCACACACAACATCATAATAGTAAAAGAATCAAGTGGACAGATGGAAATTTGGGGGAGTTTATGACATAGATGTGATTTCATGGATGCATGACATCCAAATTTATAAAGCTGTGTGCAAAATATACAGCTTTTTTTTTTAAGCTAAACATGGACAAATAATACTGATGATCACCAAAAAAGGAAGGAAAAAAAGAGAGGCAAAGGGCTCACTTGTTTCTGTTTTATTAAAAGTTACTTTTCAGGAAGCAGTATAGAATTTTACCAGTCATCTTATAGTTCTGTTGCAAATGGTAACTATTGATATTTGTTTCTTTTTAAAAGTAATTGTACCTCTGTAAGAATCTGTTTAGAAGATTGTGCCAAGGATTATGTTACGTTTACCAGTTCATATTGTGGATGTGATAAAGTCTAGTAATAACAGTTCCTCATGTTGAACTATGCTTGCATTCTTGGAAAAGTCCACTTGGGCATTGTTTATATTTCTTATATATGGTACTGCATTCTGTTTACTAAATTCTCTGTGTGTGCTTTGACATCAGTATTCATAAGTATCTTTTAAAGCCATGCCAGTATGATGTTTCTGCCTCAGAACCAACAAATTATAGACTGAAGCCTCTCAAACCGTGAGCCAGAACGAACCCTGAATCCTTTAACTTGTTAAGTTGCACGTTAGACATTTCCTCCTGACAATGAAGAACTGAGTATCATGCCTAATCGTAGAAATTTAGTGAGCAAGTGACTTAGCTCACTCTATTTACTGTTGTTATTGCTTTTTTGGTGGGGAAAAGGTACCTCTTACTAAAATTTCTCTATTTCTTCTAAAATAACTGCTTTATCTAGTTTGCAATGTTCATAACTTCATATATAGTGCCATTTTTCATGTGATAGTTAAGGCTTTTTCCCTTAAGTTCAAACATACATGACACCCAAATAATTTTCTCTGCTGCCTTTAGTTTGCATTTAACTAAACCATCATTTCCAATATTTTATTTTCAACATTACAAATCTCTTTGTGTTAAATGTGTCAAATGTACCCCATGGAGTTGATTATATTCTGGTGATCTGGAAGTATATGCTACTTGTGATAATTGGAAAGCCTTTTTTTCTTCTAATTGTTCATTTCTGACTTCATATGATGTCAATAATAGTATAGATCTTCCATTTCAATAATATCCTTTGACAGTTGAAAACTGAAACACATTGTGGTGCTCTGTATGGTAGACTATTCCTCGGCCGTGAACAAGAACAAATGGTGATCAAACAGTGATGTGGATGAAGCTTTGGAGAATTTTGTTAAGTGACAAAAGCCAGTCCCCAATGACTATATGTTGTATCATTTCATTTCAAGAAAATCCTTGAAGTGAAAAGATACAGACACGGAGAACAAACTAGTTGTGACAGCAGTTAGGGAGAAAGTGGGGCAGGGGAAGTGGACTTGAGAGGTCTCGGGGCGCTTCGTGCTCTCTCCATCCTGACCGTGACAACGAGAGCACCCTGGTGGTGACACTCAGCGTGGTTACGCAAGTCTTCATCACTAGCAGAAACCTCAGAAAGGGACCATAGCATCTCCCTGCCTTCGTTTTTGTAACTGCGTGTGAATCTACAATGCTCACAAAATAATTTAATTTTAAAAAAAAACTAGCGAACACTTACAACCATCTCACAAACAGAGGTAAACAAATCTAATGTGTGCTCATTCTCCCTGCAATAAAAGCCTTTTTATAGCCTGGAGGAATCGCACAGCAGTTAGAGCACTTGCCTAGCAAACACAAGGCTCTGAGTTCAATTCCCAAGGACCAGCCTGAACTACAGAGCAAGATGCTGTCTCAAAAAATATATCTATAAATAAATTTAAAATAGGCTTAGTATTTAACCTAAGTGGATCTTTTTTATTTAAAAGGTTTTCTTAGCAGGAAATATGCACTTTTTTCTGGTGAAGCACACTTATGAGCAATTACAGGAGGAGAAAAATGAACTGAAGAAGAAAAGCACTTTATTGAAAGCCTTTCCCTCAAGGCCCCTTAGAATTACATTATTTTTCCAGAAGCTTCGGTGCATTTAACATGATTAGGCATATCTTTGCCATTAGATAATACATTGCTAATAGGCCGAAACTTAAAAGGAGCACACAAATTTAAGGAGCAGTTAGGATCATCTGTGCTGCCATCCCTACTTTGACCTTACATCCCTTGAAGAAATGTCATGATCAGCTACACGCGGTCTCTTCTCAAGGTCTCTGGACACCTTCAGGTTCTAAAATGCAAAATCATGTAGAAAATTTCATTTGCATGTTGCTTAATATTTCTTATTAAATATTTTCTTTTAATACATGGTTATAATTATTTTAAGAAAACTACTGGCCACATAATTCAAATATAAGATTCTTAAGGTCTATTTAGCTAGAATATGATTATATTTTTCTAGTTAATTCAAGGGGGAATGTACTTGACAAGCTGTATTTTGAGAACATTACTGTTGTCCTGAGAACAGTGACAGAATGCCATCTACCTTTTATTTTGGAAAATTACTTGTTAAAAAGCTTACTTTAAAAATTGAAGACCAAAAGAAGTTATTCCAACTATAGTTCCATTAATGTATGTCAGAGATAGGTTAGCAAGAGTCAGATATTTTCAGCCATTTCTCTGAGTAGCTTGCAAGACAAATCTTCCAGCTATGGTCCTAGTCCTCATCTGGAAATTAGAATAACTTTTAGTTATCCTCCCAGTTGACATTTCATTGTCCCTACCCCATTATGCTCTTACATATTTCAGAAGTTTGCTGCATGAATGTTTATACTTTACTTAAAATATTTTTATAGTGTAAAAATTTAATGGTGTGCATTTTTGGCTAAAGCTATAGTGCTGTTTATCACTGATATCTGCATTTTGTTTAATTTAATATTTAGGCATAAATATTTTATGCTGCAATATAAGTGGTATGATTCAGAAAACAAAGTCAAACAACAACCCACAAAAAAAGACAAAGCCACAGCATGATAGCACAGCAGGCTTATCTATCTATCTTTATTTATCTTCAAAGAACATAAAAATTCGATAGGCAGTGTCCATGACAAATGTCAATATAGATTAGGACGGAGACCTAGAAAGCCCTCCCCAGGATGTGGTCGCCCTCCCACTGCCTGTGCTCCACCGCCAGCCCCTGATGGACCAGACAGCCTACAGTTACAGGTAAATCCCAGAGCCACAGTGCAGCTGGGGGACACCTTTCTAAGGGTCCCATTCACACAGCACCTCCCAGCCCCAGCAAGCATCTACACAGGATGCAGGCCTTGAAGGAACTCCAAGCTATTTTAGACATTTCCTACATTTTATCCAGAATTGTTCTTTTTATGAATATGTATTTGAGACACATAATAATTATACTAAATTTGGGTAACTGTTGTATATTCATATTGTGCCTTAATTATTTTTTTACTTCCTTTGCACCTTCCTGCCTTCCTTTGTCACCTTATCCACATGCAGAAGAATGAATCTGGACCCAGTTCTTTTGCCCTGTACTAAAATCAGCCCAAAATGAAAACAGAAACACCAAATCTGCTGGAAGATAATACAGGGAAAATCCTTGAAGACACAGTCACGGGCAAGGATTTTCTCGACAACACCTATTGCAGAAGGGATGACCCCAAGAATCAACAGATGGGACTCTAGCACAATGTTTAACGTTACAATAAACACCGATGATTGTTTTATAAACTTGTGCAGGATATCATTGTTTCTAGAAACCATGGAAGTGATTCACTGGAAATTCATTTATGAGTGTTATGAGGAAGATTTTGGACAGCTCTGTCATTAAGAAGGTTTTGAGCAGCCCTCCCCATGCAGACTAGGGAGTGGTGAGATAAATGTTTTGGAATTTCTGATTTTGCTAATGCGGCTCAGAACAATATGGAGTTGATTTGAGTTGATTTGTGTAGAATTGTTAACGGTGATAGTGACAATAGGGAGAGGTTCCGGGGCAGTGAGACCAGATTTCACCCGCAGACTCAGTGCCACTTTGTCAAACGGAATACCCAGACTTCAGTATTTAGGTTGTTTTATTATTTGTTTGTTTGTTTTGAGACAAGGTCTTGCTTTGTAGCCCAGGCTGGTTCTGAACTCACTATGTAGCCCAGGCTAGTCTTGGACTCTAGGCAATTCTTCTGCCCCATCCTCCAGAGTGCTGGGAGTACATGTGTGCATCACCACGCCCAGCTTTATGTGGTTCTGGGGAATTGAACTCAGGGCCTTAGGCTTGCAAGGAAAGTGCTTTCACTACTGCTCCATTCCTCCAGCCCTCAGCATTTGGTATTTTTACTGGATAATTAAGATGCAGTGTGAATTACCCCACATTAGTAGTTTCCCAGCAGCCTCTTTTGGGGGTGGAGTGTAGTGAAGGCCCAAACAGGAAGTATTCAAGATGGCGCTGGATTTTCTCCCTGGGAAGTTATTCGCTTGAGCATTGTCTGCGTTTAAGGGCTTCCTTGATTTTGCTAGAATAAAATCATTTATGTAGCAGGCTTGGGGAGACTGACCAGGGTGTTATGTGGGGTTTCCAGCATGAAAGGAGATGGATTTTTGTGTTGTTACCCAAGGTAATCTTGTAAATGTGTGTACGATACCTTCAGGTGGCAATTCCTGTGTCCTAACTTCCTGTGGCAGTCCAAGGCCACCTGCTGGCTGCTCTGAGATCCAGGATCAAAAGGCAGAGGGAAGGCCACAGGTACAGAAATAAAGCAGACATGTCGATTGCATTTCTGGAAGTTCTCTCCCCAGAACAATAAAAGTGACCTCTTTTATTGGTGTCTCTAAACAGTCTGCTTTAAGATCTGACAGATGTCTATGTTATGGGGCCTGTGGGCTTAGACCCAGTCACCGTCCCAGAGAGTGCAGAGCCCGAGATCCCGTCTGTGTGCCAGAAACTGGGCTGCAGGGAGGGTGGGGATCCGTGAGGCCCGGCAGGTGCCCTGGGGAATTACTCCAACTTTTTCTGCTCTGGGCATTCACATCCTTTAGTGAGAGGTGCTGAACAGTTTGAAAAGCTGCTCCCAGGCTTATGACCAAGTGGAAACCTTAGGTTCATGGAGGCCAAAATGTTAACCTCAACAATTATTTATGTTGTCTGCCTTTGGGGTGTTATGGGGTGTCAGGGATTAAGCCCTTGCCGTTCACTCTGAGCAACAACACCAGCCTATTCTTTCGGGGGTTTTTTGTTTTTGATTTTCAGACAGAGTCTCTCTAAATCACTGAGTTACCCAGGCTGGGACTGAACTTGCCATGTCCCTGCTTCAGCCTCCCAATGTGCTGGGATTATAGCTAAAGTTAATAAGCCATGCAATCTGTGGAAACTAAGAAAAACTTTTCCCATTTTAAATCAAAATTATGTGACTCCTTCAGTTGGCTCTCACAGCACAGGATTCCCATATACTGACTAGGAAGAGAGAAGAGTGTGCAATATGGTCCAAAAAAATAATTAGCAACACCTGACCTTTGGAAAGAACGGTGACGTCGCTCCCTAGTGGGCACTCAGATTTGGAGGACCGTCTTAAAGAGATTAATTTGCCCTATGGCTTTGGTTGGTTTGTTTTTGTTTTTATTTTTATTTTTGTCTTTGTTTTTGTTCCTGTTTTAAAGGCAGGGTCTTACTCCGTAGTCCAGATGGGCCCGGAGCTCGCTGTGTAGCCCAGGCTGGCTTCAATCCTCCTGGTCAGCCTCGGTCAAGCTAGGATTATAAGCATGTGCCATCACGCCGGGCTGATTTTTATGTAGTCCTAGGGAATAAAAGCCAACACAAGAGCTTTAAACGCTGAGTGAAGCCCCCAGCCCCTGCCCCACGGTTTCTATGAAAGGTTTCAAACACACACCTTCATAGCATACCGGCTCAGTTATAACCACTCACGTCGACATTTACACTTCTGAAAGTTACCAGCTGCCGGGAAGGCAATGGCAGCCCCATGGGACACCAGGCAATGGGATATCCACACACGGCGCTTTGGTGAGTGGGTCATCATCAGGCTGCATTTTAACAATATTGTAGTAACTTAAAGTTCTAAGAATATAACTTTCAAGATGGCTATCCTGCTTGTGTTAATGACTCTATTCTCCAAGCTTAGCACTCTAGGTATACACAATCTGGAAGACCCCATCTTGCTTCTAGAGCTCACTTTTGGGATCTTTTTGAGGGGATGGAATCAAATAATTTCTGTCTATATCATGTGAGTTGCCTTGGTTTTTGCCTTGTTCTTTTTTTTTTTTAATAAAGAGAGTGTCGTGGTTACTTTTCTGTTGCTAGGACACATGACCCAAAATTCACAACCTAAAGGAGGAAAGCTTTATTTTAACTCACAGGTTCAGAAGTTCATTCTGAAGTTCATGCATTCATAGGCAGCTGGCAATGGTAGAAGCACGTGGCAGGGGCCCAGAAGGAGGCAAAGCTGCTCGCAGCATGGCAGACAGGAAGCCAAGTGAGCAAGGATGCACCCGCACATATCCTCTCTCCCTGGTCGTGTCCCAGGGACCAGCCCCTTCCGGGTCAAGCCTCAGTGTCCCACCCCTTCAGAACTGGCCCCAGCTCTTAACAACACATGGTAGCAGATGTATTCCACAGCACCCTCAAACATGAGGCTTTTAAGGGGCACTTCAGATCCACACCATAGCAAGGAACTATCTTGGGCTGCATTTACTGTGTATAAATTACTATGTATATAAGCACTAAAACTTCTCTTTTAAATTTTTTTTATTTATAACATTAAAAAAATCAAGGGCAAAAAAGCAATAGCTACAGGATGAATACACTTGGTCTATATCATGTTTTTTAAGTCATGGTGGGGCTGGAAGCATAGCTTATTGGCATACCTAGAACCACAAGGCCCTGGGTTCAATTCCCCAGCACCCATAAACTGGACATGGTAATGCAGGCCTGTTATCCTAGCACTTGGGAAGATAAGGTGGATTGTCTTGAGTTCAGAGTGGGTTCTGGATAGGCCTGGTCTACACAGTAACACTGTGTATCAAAGGTATTCATTAAATAATTGATTAATTTAATTTTTTAAATCAGGGTCAGCAAGTTGGGGCCATAGCTCAATAGAGTGCTTGCTTAGCATGTACAAGACTCTGAGTTGTATTCTGCAGCACTACATAAAGACTTAGCTGGGTTATATAGTGAGTTCAGGACCACCCTGGACTACAGAGCTGATCTTTTTTGAAATTAATTAATTAATTAAAATCAAGGTCAGTTTAAGTTACATTGTCATATCTTGACAAACCTGGCTTATTCTGTACATAAGTTCAAAAAATATTCATAAGTTCAAAAAATATTCATAAGGCCCACATATATCATGTTGGTTTTAAATCTCTTCAGAACTCTCATTTGGAGCCATTGAAAGTGGAACTGTGCAGATCGTGGTCCCCACACGCACTCCAGGGTAGGGAGAGACTTTTCTCCCTGTGTGGCACCTATGGCAAGGTCCTGGCCCAGCAAATGCAGCCACAGGGACAGGAAGCCCCACCCCCAGGAGCCTGCTGGGAGGTGGAGCTCAGGAACAGGAACAGTGCTGAACTTTGAGAGTTTGACACATCACAGAAACTTCCTCAGGGACTTTTCGGAGACCACACCTCAGCCATAGATAAGAGGCTTCCATTTGCCCAGTTGCATGAGCTGCTGAGCCAGAATGCACAAATGCTTGATGAGTATCAACCTTTAGGGGATTTGTTTTGAATCCTTTACAGATGTATAAAAACCCACAGAAGGCAGATTGCCAAGTTATCTGTCTGGATTGTAAATTTGCCCAACAGTTACGTCTTGCCAACATCTCTTTCTTTGGGAGGATCTTGCAAAACTTGGCCACTCCCTGCTTGCTTGCTTGCTTGCTTGCTTGCTTTCTTTCTTTCTTTCTTTCTTTCTTTCTTTCTTTCTTTCTTTCTTTTTGCCTTCCTTCCTTTCTTTCTTTCTTCTTTTCTGTTTTGTTTGGGGGGAGACAGCACTGAGGATTAAACCCAAGGCCTTCTCACTGAGCTATATTCCAGCCCATGTGGCCTCTTCAAGTGGCTGAGTTGCCCAGGAGAGGCTCAAACTTGCAACCCTGCTGCCTCAACCTCCCAGACTGCGGAGATGATGGGCTTGCACCACCCTGCCTGGCTTGCTTAGTATTTTCTTTTTCTTCCACTAGGTCCTGGTGTCAATTCATACATGGTTATATGGCTACGATTTGTTGAAAGGGCAATTTTAATTTCAGTTGTCTATCCACGAAAGAAAAACACTTATGCTGGCATCGCCTACTTTAACTCAACACTCCTCTATAAAGAAGCACAATCTCCTTGATTGCTTATATTAATATGTTTCATCAATAGGAAAGGATTCTATTATTTTTAGCAGCCAAAAAGAGAGTGGGACCATCTTGGGTCTGATTAGCTGGGGGAACTTCCTAGTGGATCTGTACTCAGGAGGATATGCAGAGGTGGATTCTGGAAGTCAATTTCATCAGAGGTCATACTCCATTAGGAGTAGCATCCTGAAGGCTGAGGACAGCACCAGAATCGATGCTGACAGCTTAACAGAGTGGTGCTTGCTTACTTCCCCAGAGATGTGTTGTTTAAAGACGCCTTTAAAAAGAGCAGGCTACTGATTGTGATAGAAACGCCAATGACAAATTGAGATCAGCCATGTGAGGAAACAGTGAGGTGTCTCCGAGAGAAAGAACAGTTTGATAGCTTTAAAACACTTCCTCTTCCTGAGTTTCTCATAGTCCTGATGACAGTAATTTACATAAAACTGCCCTCTAGTTTGGGAGGCAAGTGAAACTTTTTTATAAAAAGAATCTATGGGAAAAAAATAAAAATACATATTATATAAAATATATAATAGAAATGTATATTATGTATTACATGGATATTAACTTTATATATCAAATGATGTATATAATGGAAATTCTATTAATATATAAAATTACCCAGTATCATGATAGAATGATGTACTATTTGGCCAGATAAGGACTTGTAATCCAGCTGCCTACGTCTACATTTAAGAGGAGGTCCTCTGGTAGCACTTAATGACAAGTTCCTTGCTTCTGCAAGAGTATGCAGTGTGACTGGGGGTATTCATGTCAACAGAGATTTATGACAACAATTTCTTTAAAAAGCTCACCGAATATGTTACCCCTGAATTCTGGTCCTCTAACTCTGCTTAAAATCTTTTTTTGCCAGGGCAAAAAAAAAAAAAAAAAAAAATTCACCTATGAGAAGAAAATGTTATAGTTCAATTTTGAAAATGCTTGAGACTAACTGTGGGTGCCAGTGGCCGCAGATGTCCTCCAACCAAACACTTTTCTTTTCATAACCCTTGCAGCATGTCACCAGAGCCTCAATGGTTACCTCTTGGTATACGTGTTTGTTTTCCTGGATTATCACAATAAATTACCCCAGATCAGATGGCTAAAAAGAGCAAAAATGTATTCTGTCATATTTGCAAAGTCCAGAAGTCTGAAATCGTGGCTTGGGCAGGACCACCACCCTCCAAAAGCTCTTGAAGAGACTTTGTCCTTGCCCCTTCCAGCTTAAGGGGATCCAGGCATTCCTTGGCTGTGGCAGGACCCTTTGCCCCAACTTTACCTCTGTTTTTATGTGACCGTGTCTGTGTATCTGCTCCCTTTATCTTTTATAAGGATGCCATTGTTGAACCCACCTAACCCAGGATCTCCTCACCTCCAGGGCTTTACTTTGGCTATATCTGCAAAGATTCTTATTTCCAATAAGATTATTGCTGTGCCAGATGGCACGTGGAGGGTGGGTGATAGGTGAGTTAAAAGAATTTTACTAACAATCAAGAAATACTGGGAGGAGAAAGTTTATTTAGATCAGTGTATAGTGTCAAGAGAGATAGCAGGTGAGTTTCCACAAAGAGGAAGTCATCAGTTGGGGGATAATTTATAAGATGTAGGTTCTAGGAAAGGTGTCTTGGCCACAGGTCTTCTAATATGAGCTTCAATGACCCCTTTTTGGACTCCCGGCCTTTTGTGATCCTTCGGGAACGTCTTTATTGTTTCTAAAGCTGTACACTGATATTGCAAACCATCCAAGCCCTTTGCTTACATTTCTCAAAAGGCTTTTTAGGTTTCAATAAGAAATTCCATATGGTTTAGCTTTTGGAGAGAAGGCTGGGGCATTACTGGTCATTACAAAGAAATACTGCTTTTCATATTTAATTTTGCCCCATGCTGTTTCTATCGACATGGATGCAGTACCTCATGACTTCTCAGTATGTACTGGACAGGACCCAGAGAAGTTTAGGTGCTGAAAATTTTAATCCTTTTGTCTCATAGTCACATTCTGAGGCTCTGGGTGAACATGGCCTTTTGACCATTTGACCTACTACTGTGGACCAAAGCATCCTCTGTGAACCCAACTATGCAGTGACTTCAGGAGACTCCACCTTGATGGGCCAGGAGTGTTTTCTGGGGAGAAGAAAAGAGCACATGGCCTAAGGGACCTATCCCCAAACCCCTCCCTGAGCCCTGGGGCAGCAGTACGTCCTGTCTTGAGAAGAGGAGATTGACCTGCATGAATGGGGCACAGAAAATGCCCATGGTCAGGCGGGTCTCCTTTTGTATATCCCTGCAACTGTCAGTAACACCATGAAAGAAACATGCCTCAGGCTTCACAGTGGAGAGAAGGATCAAAGATGTGGGGATAATCAAGCCTCCTTTAAACCGCAAGGATCCCCTGGACATGAGGAGGGGTTCTCATACCATTGGTGAGCTCCAGCTTGACTCAGCTTGTCTTCCAGCCCCAACTTGTGGTAGAGGAGACAAGGAAGCCGTCTTCAAGAGGTAAGGAAAAAACAACACTGAAGACTGTGACTGTAGTTACCACCGTCACCACAATCTATGGCTGTGGGAATGATAGAAACACCAACTACTCTGAATGTTAAAAGGGGAAAAATGAACTCTTATGGAGACATGCCAGCATTGCATGGCCATGCTCTAATAGAGCTGTACACTTCCTGTAATGGTAAGCAGAGAATGAGAAAGAGATGGACACGGAGAGACAGACACACACACACACACACACAGAAAAAGAGAGAGAGAGAGAGAGAGAGAGAGAGAGAGAGAGAGAATGATATATATATATATATATATATATATATATATATATATATATATTATACATACATATATAGTGGACAATTATCTTATACTTAGCCCAGTATGAATCAACTACATTAGTGATCCCCAGTCTTTTTGGTACTGATCTGACAGCAGGCAGAACTCAGGCAGTAATGCTGGGGGCAGGGAGTAGTTGTAAATACAGATGAAGTTTCAGTGGTTCACCTGCCACTCACCTCCTTCTGGGGGGCTGTATTCATAACAGGTTATGGACTGGAGGTTGGGGAGCCCTGAGCTACTCTTTAAAAATATAGAACTAGTTAGGCATGGTAACAGGCACTTGTAACTCCTGCATCCTGGTAGCTGAGATAGCACTATCTCAAGTTCAAGCCCAGCCTGGGTAGCTTCACACCTTAGCAATTTATTTTCTCAAAGTAAAAAAAAAAAAAAAATTAAAAAATGTCTAGGAGTGTAGCTCAGTGCAAAGGACCTGCATTTAATCCCCAGTATCAAAAATTATAAATCAATTCCCAAAAAGATGGAGCAAATATAGACACCACAGACATCACTGTAAGGTCATAAGAGGGCCTATCAGAATATGGGAGCAACAAGCTTTTATCTCTAGGAACAAGGAGTTGGTCTGTCTTAGCAAAGGGTGAGCACAGCTAACCAGCATCCTTAGGGGCAGGAGGTATTTCTGAGTGTTTTATCAGAGCTAAACTTTCCATCTTGTATCTTGAAGAAACGTACTCAGACATATCAGCTGAAGCAGACAGAACTTGAGGCTCTAGGCTATATTGTGCTTAACCAAAACACTCAGTGCAGGAGCCCTGGGGAACTCAAAGGTGATTCTGAAACAGGCTACAAAAACACACACACATAGCTTTATAAAATAGGGAGTTTGAGAAAAGAAAAGAATCCTATGAGCACACCATTTGTCCTCTGTGAAGGGGAAAATCCAGGGAGAGGGCAAGCACAGACGGAGCATGAGTAGGCACGTGTGAGTGGTGGGTGGTGGGCACAGGCAACGATGTTAGGGTGACCTAAGGCTTTATTGTGGTTTGGCTCTGGAATGTTCCCCAAAGGTCTCATGTACTTAATTGTTACGGATTGTCTACAGAACCATGTGCTGTTGGTAGATTGGGGCCTACTCTGAAAGGATGGATTAACGGCGTCTTAGTTAGGATTAATGGTGTGTAGTGGCCACACCTTCCACACCTGGACCCACTGGGGCTGATCTCTGGGCTGACACCTGGAAGTACCCATATGGTGCTTCCTACCTTCCTTGGAGGATGAGTCTCAACTTGCCTGCCTGTCTGTGATATCATATCCTGAGGAGCTGCCTCCACCTCTGCCTCTGCCATGTACTTCCATTGCTGCCGGCCACCCATGAATGGACTGTGACCTTCTGAGACTGTGAGCTAAAATAAACCCCTTTCCTCCCTTAAATTTGTGAATGTCGGGTATTGAGTCACAGCAATGAAAAAGTAACTGAGACAGGCTTGAACGTGATTTGTTCCTGGAACTCACCCGGGGGGTTTAATCCCCAAGGCCCTATGTTAATGATATTGAAAGGCCTTGATTACGATGTGTAGAGGTAGGACATTCGAAATGTGATTAGATTTAGAGCCTTAGGGTGGGGTCTCCATGATTGAGTCCTGGTAATATTAAGAGAAGAAGGAAAGAGACTCCCAAGCAGAGATGCACACATACTCTTGCTATGGTCTGATATAGTCACAGGGGCCTTCACATGAGCCTCAACAATGATGTTTGGATTTCCAGCCTCCAAAACTGTGAGTCAAAATAAATTATTTTTCTTTATAAAGCAGTCCATCTCTGGGACTTCGTTATAATAACAAAAAAGGAAGTAATAAAGATGCTGATGGCAAGTGGTGTGAGGTTGTGCTCATGGTGGGCATAGAGAAGGGGTTATGAAATTTTCCTCTTAAGGGCCTAGATCATAAATACTTTGGGCTTTGCAGGGGCAGAGAATTTCTACCGCAGCTCCTCAAGGTTGCCACTGAAGGGTGGAAGTGCTTGTAAGTGATATGAGCATGGGAATGGTGTAGCTCTTATTTATTAAAATAAGAGGTGACCCATAAATATATATCTGAAAGAGGGATGATACAAAGCGTGATCATAAAATACAGTGAATGTTTAAATTTTAAAATATGTATTACAGTAAAAATATATTGTCCTTAATTTGCATGAAAATACCCTACATCACTTCAAACACGCACGTTAGACTGTCCCTATGACTTTCTGATGCATCTCCACAAGTCGTTGCTCTCGGATGTCTTTAGTTGTAGTGTTGTGGCTGCCTTGATGGCCTCAGTTAATTCAGAACATGTACTCTTTATGGCCAGAGGTCTCACGGTGCCAGATGTAGTTTATAAAGAGAGTGGGAGCACTGGCACGTTTTTATGAACCTGTCTTTCCATTGGATGGCACTCAGCGCTAGCATTTTCAATATTTTTGATCATACTTAATACAAACTTAAACTTTCTTTTTAAAAGGCATGACTTTAAGCTTGGCATATTGGCACACTCCCAGCTGAGTCGGTAGGATGGCTGTGAGTCCAAGGCCGGCCTGGGCTCCATAGTTAGTTCAGGACCAGCCTGGGTGACAGAGCGAGACCTTGTCTCAAAAAAGCATGACATGAAATAACCAATTTGTCTTGGTTTACCCAGAAGTTTTCTATTTTTATCATGGAAACGCTATTCCAGGAAGTCCCTCTATCAGTGATGACTGGCCACCTGCACATCCTTCAAAACAAGCTTCCAAAAGATCTGATGCCAGGCGCACACATCATTAGCAATCCATTAAAAAAGTTAACTGCAAATTTTATTCCTCTGAAAAAGTCATGTCTTTTCTTTCTATTGAACAGTCCAGAATTTTAAAAATACAAACCTCAATGACATTTGTATTGGTTAGGGTTCTTGTGAGGAACAGAATCAACAGAAATATATGTATACAAGGAGAATGACTAGGTAGCTTACAGGATCAAAGGTGGGAGAGTCCACAGTAGCCATCTGCACACTGGAGACCAAGAGGATCCAGCAGCCGCTCATTCCAAGGAGCTGGAAGCTACAGAACAAGAGAGATCAAGGAAGCGGCACCCGTTTTGGGGTGGAGGCTAGACTCTTCCTGGAGGGCCATAGGCTGAGAACTTGGAGCGAATGTCTAAAGACCATGGCAGCAAAAGACACATTCCTCAAGCAAACAGGTGATCTTCAAAAATGTGGACCAACATTCTTCTTCTTTCTCTTTTACTCCATCAGGACTACAAGCCTACTGTTGGTGTCACCATCACCCATAGTGAGGGTGGGTTGTCCCCCTCTATTTGTTAGTTTAGATGTCAATCATCTCAGGAAACACCTCATAGACATGATCAGAACTGGGCTCTAATAATCGGCTAGGGTTTCCTTAACCCAGTCATGTTGACCTGTTGAAATCGACAGTCACAATATTTCTCAGACCTGACCTAACCAGCCTTTATCGTGATGGTGACAATGGTGAAAGAAGGGTGGCTTATCAGCTGTTGGGTGATGTGTGAAGGTCAAGCTGTCACCACATTGTGGC
This sequence comes from Ctenodactylus gundi, assembly GCA_004027205.1. NCBI lineage: Eukaryota > Metazoa > Chordata > Mammalia > Rodentia > Ctenodactylidae > Ctenodactylus > Ctenodactylus gundi. The sequence continues at coordinate 54,052 of PVKB01005581.1, read as the reverse complement.
TCCTACTGTGAGCCCATCTTATCAAGGGGCAGAATGATCTCCCACCGGTGGATGCATCATTACTATGTAGGTCTATGAAAAATTAAACTTGCTTAGTTGGAGAGCCAGTGAACTCAGTACCAAAAGGTACAGTTGGTAACAGGACCACAGTGTCCAGATGGCTTGATGACAGCAGCCCCAGCAGATTTGGGGCATTCTGCTTTGTGAAATCACAACGAATGCATTCACATTCTGTACCAAATTGTTACTTACCATTCTTGTGACCTTGTTTGAGCTAACATGTTTAGGGTACATATACCATGTTCAGGGATGTTCAAGGAAGGGCTCAGCAAGCTTCTTCTGTAAATAAACCAGTAGTAACTGTTTTAGGCCTCACAAAGAATGAACAGTACACAAATGAATGGGTATGTTGTGGTTTAGATCTGAAATGTCCCCTGAAGACCTCATGTATTTGAATGCCACAGAATGCCTGTGGACCCAGGTGCCATTCGTTAAGAGGTGGAGCCTGGTCAGAAGGAGAGGAACATTGAGGTGTGACCAGAAAACGGTGGATCATTGAGGCTTGACCCAGAAGGGGAGGATCACTGGGACATGACCTGGAAGGACATATGCTAGCTCCACCCTTTTTTGCTTATGTGGCTTCCTGTTTGCCATGCTGTGAACAGCCTTTCCTCCTGCTAGGCCTCTGCGATGTGCTTCCACCACTGCCAGCCACTTGTGAGTGGACCGAGACCTTCTGAAACTGTGAGTTAACATCAATCTTTCCTCCTTTAAGATGCAGGTGTCAGGTGTTCTGTCCCAGCAACAAGAAAGTAACTAAGGCAGGATATAACTATGTTCCAATAAAACTTTATTCAAAAAGTAGGTAAACCAAAGCACCCAGAGACAACAAACACATAAATGAGAATAACAGTGTTCCAGTAATACTCTATTCATATAAACAGGCAGAAGGCCAGATTTAGCCTGGAGGTTGTAGTTTGTCAACTCTTGCTCCAGGGAAATGATTGTACTTAGGTGCAGTTTTCTGGAGCAAACAGCATTTCTGGGGACTGTCATATAAAACCCAGTTCTAACCATCTTCACAACACTAAGAAACTCAGATCACTGGAATCTTGACATAATTGTGAAAATATCTGGGCACTCCAGACAGCTCCCTAACACACTGCCATTTTTATTTCTTGCCCAGAAAATGTCTAGAGCTCATCTATGCATGCGTGTTTGTGTGTGTGGATGTGGGCGTGGGTGTGGTTGGGTGTTTTAATCTTCAAAACTCTTTAAGCAGATACACTGGTCGGAGCCAATAATTTTTTCCTATTTTCTTGCATGAGTGTTGCATCTTCCAAACTCAAAGACACATTCGGAGTTTCACAATTGTTTTCTTGCATGCTGTGATGCTTAAAATCTCCCAAGCCTCAAGAATTTTTCTGAGTGACATCGTGAGGACCCTTAGGCTCACTCACGTTAAATTGCAGGGTCACATTAGATCATTCAGCATTTCCTACCGTAACTGAGTCATTACAAACAAATTGGCCTCAATATGTAAGACTTTTAAAATTCACCACGGAATGTTTTGGACTGTCTTCCTTGTCAATTCCCCACTCCTTTCCATAAAATACTCTAAAAGGAAAGTGATTCCTATTTGAGCTGTCTAGGGCTCCTCTAAAACACCCTACTTGCTTCAAAAACATCTGTGCCACAGTTACTTTAGAGAACTTTGTCATGGGAATGACCTACTTTTTTCACACTATTAATGTCTAGAAGGAATAACATGTATTTGTCTCATCAGAAAAAGGTTTTTTGGGCTTTTTTGTTTGTTTTGCTTGTTTTTCTGCATAAGCCCCATCTTGGGGACAGGTCCCAACAAGCCTCTAACACAACTGCTTTCTGGCAGGCGCTCCCAGGGCACACACACTGCCACATGATTCTGCTTTTATGACCCTGCAGAGGCCTCCCACACCATCTGCCCAGGTTTTGCACGGGAGTGGGAAATTGCCAAACTCCTCATCAATTTTACATTGCATAAACAGTCTGGAGCTGCCCTCGTGAAATGCGTGGTATCCCTGAGAAGACACAATATCTACATTTCCTGACTTCCTACCTTATCCTCCCAGCAAAGCTGGTATCTAGAGTTAGCCTTCTCCCCCTCGAATGGGGCAAAGTCAAGGAAAGCAATTGTGAGCCCCAGATTCTATGACTTATAAACCACCCACTATATGACACTTAGAAATAACCCACCATGGGAGACCTCTCACATCCGTCTCATAAATTGCCCCTCTGATCTTGGCAAAGAATTGGAAGCTGGAGAGAACAGAGGCTGACAGTCCATTCACAGTGGCAAACACATTCATGCCCCCCTTTCCTTGGTCAGCCATAAGACCTTAACATAAAGAAAGAATTACACAACATAAAATAAATTACCATGAAAACCAAAGTTAAGCCAACCCTCTTAGTACTTAAGGCCCATCTTACCAGAGTTTCCTGTGGCTTCTTTATCCATGGCTTCTTGGTTCTTGTCTTCCTGAATACAGAGCAGGCACTAGCTGTGCTAAAGGCATCCTGTGCCTGATAAGAATAATTTTTGCATCAATTTAGAGGATTCTTAGCTTGTACAAATGTTCTCCAATGACTCATGTGTTGACATGGTGATTCCCAGCCCAAAGTGCCATTGGGAAGTGGCAGAATCCTTAGGAGGTGGTAGAATCTTTAGGAGATGGAGCTTAGTGGGAGAATGGTAGGTTATTTGGACTGTGTCCTTGAAGAGAATATTTGCCTCTCTTCTGCCTCTGTCGTTGCTTCCTGGATGTCACAGGTGAGCAGTGCCCTCACCACACACTCCCACTATTGGGTTCTGCCTTATCACAGGTCCAAAGGCGGTGGGACAACTGATCATAGACTGAACCTCTGAAACCATGAGCCAAATGAAACCTTTCTTTCTTTAAATTGATTAAATTAGCCATTTTGTTATAGTTAGAGAAAGCTGACTAACTTGGGGTCAACCTCTGCACACTACTTCAGCCTGGTGTTTCCTCTGCAGTGAATTCTGTAAGGCTCTCTTCCTTTTATCCCTTAGAACTACCAAAACATCTTTAGTCGTGTTGACCTTAATTCATCTGCCCTCTTTTGATTTCCAAGAATGCTGTGTTATTTCTTGAGAAAGTTATGAATCCTCCTTTGTTAAGGGTTTCTGCTGCCCCTCCATTAATACTGCTTCCTCTCAGTGTGTTTTAGTAATATTAGTGCCACTCATTCACACTTGTGGCTTTCTTAAAATATTTTGATATTTCAGAAATCTACGCTCTTACTTTCAGTTGATAGTTTAGGCTAAAGTTCTATAGGTCACAAATCCATTTTTATTATCCAAAAATGATTTCAGTTCACCTGCTTGTAATTAGAAATCTTGACTAGAGACAGCTGGTGCTTGTTGAGAGTCAGGACCAGGGATAAAGCCGGGAAGGCTGCACAGGTAGCCCCATGACCAGAAAAGCGTTTTACCATTCTTCCTGCCACTCCAACGCTTCTCTGGGAGTCTCTGCATCAGAACTTTGTCTGCAGGAGCTCGGACTGGCTGGTGTTTGTTGCTCCTCTTCCATGTCTAAATCCCAGCGGTCATCACAGCCTTGCCTCAGCTTCTGCCCTGCTTCCTAGTGCCATCCCCGCTCTCCCCAGAGCTCCCCCTAGTGCCTGACGTGGAAATGAACAAGCAGAAAGGCCTGCCTGCGCCAGAAAGGCCTTGAACTAATTACCCTGGGGGTTGTTAATCTGCATTTGCTAATTGACTTTCAAATTTCTCCAGACCTCTTTCGGATAGAACGTTTCCCATGTGAGATAGCTTCCCTCCAACCTGCACACTGTACTATAATTCCTCAGCTCTAACGTCACTGGAGTTGCAGTGCCTTAAGATTTCTGTTCTAGTGATCACAGCATTTCATATTTTTTCCATCACTGTGAAGATCAGTGTTTTCTAAAATACATTTTTCTAATCTGTCAATGAAATTTAGGACAGAACAGGAGATAAATAGAAGGGCTGCATCCTCTATTTTACAGCAAAAGTATCCAGCGATTATTCTTTGTAACAGAAAGAAACTTTTGGTAAAGACGTATGGAGCGTATGCGTTTGCTTTGTCATTTACCCTCTTTGTTCTCTCTCTCTCTCTCTCTCTCTCTCTCTCTCTCTCTCACACACACACACACACACACACACACACACACACACACATTCTCTCTCCCCCATCCATATATGCATATATTTCTTCCCAAACTTTGAAATGATCTTTTAAAAGTACTGTGATCATCAATATCATAGAAGTAGAACTGCAACAGAGGCTTAAAAACAACTATTAACTTGACCTTATTTCTAATAATTAAGAAACTTTACCATATCTTACCTAGTGCCTGCATATTATCTGTTTCTCAATTATTTGCCCAATCTAGACTTGGGCTCCTCTGTTTCAGAGCAGAGGTCTACGATTCCTCTCTATCACCAGTGCCTGATAGTGGCGGGTGTGTGTATACAGCAGATGTTCCGTGCATGCCTGCTGAGTTCAGTGGAAGTAAGATTCCCTGCTTTCCAAGCCAAATGTGTCTGACTTCTGGGCTCACCTTGTCCTCACCCCACTCCACCAGGTAAGCAAGCCTCTCCTTTCATTCTTCGGAGTTTAGACCCCATTCCCCTCCATGCAGTGTAGGGAAACTGAGTGTTTACGCTGTCCTCTTCCTCCAGCCTGAATCCACCCATGTGGTAATGGGCATTTTCTATAATTTGGTAAACAGTTGTGTTCAGTGGAGATTTCCAGAGTCTAGAATCCTAGGAAGGGCAAGCAACAGCTCTCAGATTTGCTCTTTGCTTTTTCTAATCATGTCCCTAAGCATTTGCCAACTTCACATCCAAGCCTGCTACATTAACAAGATGGGCAAACAGAATTATTGTTAGGAGCAGCGGTTTTGGAGACAAACAGTGACAAATGGTATAAGCTGAGGCTGTATCCGTGCTAGGAATCAATGGTGGGTGATCATGGTTCATATATGCTGCTTAGAAGGCATCCATTTGCATAAATCAGCCAGTTGCTAGCTCTTTTGCTTGAGTATGCAAGAAGAGGCCATCGGTGCCGGTTACTACCAGTGAATGACGACCTGAGATGGACCGATGGATGTAGCTCTCTGTATCTTCCCAAAGCTAAGTCCTTCAGCCTGTTTCTAAATCCTATGGAGAATGAGAAATTTTTTTGCAGGGGTCACTCTCAAACTTGGGTAGGAGAGGAGAGGCTGAACTTCCCTAGTGGTAGGTAAAGTGTAACACAGAGTGGGTGCCATGCACACGGTCCTCCTTTGCTCAAACCAATAACTAGTCACAACTCTTACCCTGCCCATCAGTAGACTGATGACAGGGACCACAGGACTATGACTCATCAACCCTGTGAATCTTGACATCCAGGAAGAAGCAGTAGGATTCCAGTTGGGATCGTTTTTAAGAAATCAGAAGGCTTTGGCCTCCCTTTGTACTCGTTGTGAGTGCAAATGAGATCTCTCAGAGGAGGGAAGGTCCCTCAGAGCTTTGGTAGAGTGCAACAAAAAGTAGACTTCAGAGAAGGGTGAGGATTACGTACCAAAAGAATAAGCCAAAGTCATTGACAATGAATATGAGTAGAGTCTCACTTTTACGTCCAGCTCTTGGAAAGTATATGAAGACACTGATTTTATTTCTATTACTTTTAGCTCTTTCCTTCATTCCCAATATCAAGTCTGTTTAGACACAAGTCATAGCCGATTCTATAAAATAGGTTCCAAAATCAAAACCAAATTTTGCCTTTTGTTAGATTGTTGCCATCCTGAGTTTGTGTACTTAACCTTTCTGTACCCACTAAAGCATCAGCAAAACAGTAGTGTTGGCCATAGGGCCTTGAACTTGCTAGGCAAATGCTTTAGCCACTGTGCCATTCCTCTAGCCTCAACTGTAATAACTGTTAAAGTTTAAACATTCACTGTATTTTTGATCACCCTTTATAGTAATTTCTCTCAAATAAAACTATTACAGTGTGCTCTCAGCCACGTTATTCTTGTAAATTGATACCATGTGACATCTGGTTCTTCTCCAAAATCAAAATGACCCTGACAAGTTCTGTGTTTTGAACCAGTTCAGGATATGGGGCAGCCATGACAGCACAGGTGAAGACACCCCAGAGAAAGAACTTCCAGACATGGGCAAAAACAGTGGGACAAGTGTGTTTGAAGCAAGGGGAAGGGTTTTGAGGGGAATTAATGGCATTGCATTGTTTCTTGTAATCATTTTTTAATTTAAACACTCATCATGTTTCTTGAACAGACTTTGTACACGGGAGGATACGAATTGCTCACATTTACACCCTGTCTACCCCATTTTCTGTAAGACACACGACCTTCCGTGGATCCCCCAGAGGTCCTAGATACAAACCCCCAAGGGCACTGAGGGACAGCTGTGTCTACTTTAAAGCATCATTGTATTAAATGACATAATGGATCCAACCATTAAAAAGGAAAGAGGTTCAGCCCGCTGCAGGCACTGAGTTACCATTTTCTGTGCCTTCGCTTTGCCATCATGTTTAAGCTTGTCGTCTGGAGGGTCATTACATCCATTCACTACACTTCGTATTCCAGTTTTCTCACCTCTCATTTAAGCCTCGGCTATGAAAGGCTTCTGACATAACCCTGCGGACACCAAGCCTACAATCCAACCGCGAATCTTCTCTTTCCATAGGCAACAGTGCTCCTTGCCAGAGGGACGCAGGCGCTGTGAAGAAAAATAAATCGGGACAAATGAAGCAAGCGACGAGAGGTGTTAGTTGAAACAGAGAAAACCAGGACGGACACCTCTTTGTGGGTGAGCGATCACGGGGACATCTGAGCCCAGGAGCACCGCTAAAAGCACTGGAGTTCATAGCAGTAAGCAATTAAGACCAGGCTCCTGGGTAGCACCAAAAAAGGAGCGGTCAAACAGCTAGGAGTTGAACAGAAAGGCCCAGGGAGTAGGGAGCTGCACAGAGTCGCTGGAACTCCCCAGTAAAGAAGCCCCGCTTAACTGAAGCCGACTGATAATCAGTAGCCCCAGCAGCAGCAACTAGCAATTAGCGGAGGCTGACAGCTGGGTGGAGGGTTAGCATGACGGCCAGCCGAGCCTTCAGAAAGAGCCAGAGCCTGGCGGAAAGCAGAGTGGTGGTCCCCAGCCTTTTGACGCCAGGGACGGGTTCAGTTGAAGGTCATTCTCCCAAGGACCAGACTCGGGGGAGAGCAGGTACGAGAACAGCTTTGAAACAGCAGCTTCAGCATGAAGGGAACTAGAAGGAAGCTCCACCTCCTGTCAATCAGCGGAGGCATCAAAACCCGATAGGAGCGTGGAGCTGACAGAAGGCGGGGCTTCACTCACCGCTCACCCCTAGCTTGCTACTCGCCCGTCCCTACGGTCTCATCCTTCCAAGGCTCCTGACCAGCGCTGGTCCCTCATCCCAGGGTCGAGGACCCCTGATGGCCAGCATCTTGCCCAGGAAGTGAGGACTGAGACACGGTGCCTAAGTGCAGCTCCACCCTCTGGGCACCCACATCAGACATGTACAGAGCAAGGAACAGGAAATCCCACTGAACAAGCTCAACGCTGGCGTTAAAAATTAAGCAAGAAAGCACACAACAAGAACGCGCAAAGGAGTTGGGGACGACGCAAATCTGTACTCACAGTTGCTACCACACATTACCAAAATGCTCAGTTTTTGTGGGCCGTGCCCCAGACCCAAGAGCTATGAGCTGCCTAAGAAATCATGGCACTATCGCAGCTCATAAGGCAAGACGGGGGGGTTCCGGTCAAGATGGCGGCTGAGTAACAGCACTGCACAATGTCTCCCCAAAATGCTCAGTTTTTAATTAAAAAAAAAAATAGTGAGAGTGAAAATCAATAGGAGGGTTTTGCTCATGGGAAAAAAACAAAAACAGGCCACAAAACTTGCCTTGGGATCTCAGACATTGGACTTAATGGAACAGGACTTCAAAGTAGCTACTGCGAATACCAAAGAACGAGCTGGGTGTGGTGGTGCACACCTCTAATCCTAGCATGCTGAGAAGGCTGAGGCAGGAGGTCCCCAAGTTCGAGCTCAGCCTGGGCAACCTAGCAAAATGGCAACACCCGGTCTCAAAAATAAAAACGGGCTGGGGATGCATCTCAGTGCTAAGGCTTTGGGTTCAATCCCAAGAACTGCTAAATAAGTGAATAAGTATCATCAAAGAACTAACAGAAAACTTTTTCCCATACCGGAGATCGGCCACCAGGCCTTAGAACTGAATCACATTCCCAGCCCTTATTTTTACTTTTTTTGTCTTGAGACAAGGTCTCCCTAAGCTACTGAATACCCTAGGTTGGGCCTAAACTGGTGATGCTCCTGCCTCAGCCCTCCAGAGGGCTGGACGTACCGGCACACGCCACCAGACCCAGCTAAGAAAGCACATTTTACAGAGTAAAGGAAGGTAAGATGACAATACCTCCCCAAATAGAGAATATCTGTAGTTAGAAACTAGTTTTAAAAGAAATAAATGGAAATTCTGGATTTTTTAAAATCAGTTTATTTGAGAGATTTAAAAGTAAAGACAAGCTAGGAAAAGAATCCACCCGCACAAGAGCTGATCAGGAGAAGGCTGGCTGAGGGTGATGCTGAGCGGTTGCAGTGTTTTGCCGAGTGCAGGAGGCCCTGGCTGCGACTCCACAGCACTACATACGAGATTAGCTGAGCATATTGGCGCATGGCTGTAATTCCAGCACTCGGGAGGCTGAGGCAAGAGGCTTGCCATGAGTTCGAGGCCAGCATGCCCTGCATAGTGAGCTCAGATCAGCCTGGACTGCAGAGCAAGACCCTGCCTCATAAATACACAAACAAATAAATAGATATAAATATTTTTAAAAGATAGATCCATAAATTGTATCATGTGAGGAACACAGAAGAAGAATAACAGGAACTATATGGTTAGCTCAATTAACACAGCAAAAAAGCATTTGAATATATTCCATGTCCTTTTCATAAAAAATTAGATACTGAATAAAATAGAAATAGAAATTGCCTCTGTCTGATAAAGGACATTTTGACTAATAGCTATGGGGGCTTCTTTCCGCAATAATGAAAAAGTTTTGGAAACAGTAACTGTAGTGGCACAACACTGTGAATGTGCTGAAAGCCGCTTGGGAAAGCTGACAAGGGTTAATTTTGTGTTATGTGTATTTTTCACTTTTAGGGACTTTTTTTTTAATAAATGGAAAGCCATCAAAATTTAAAGATTTTTAACTTTTAGGGACTTATTTTTTAAAAATAAATGGAAGGCTGTCAAAATTTCTTTGAGAGTGTTACGGTTTTCCACATTCGTGGTGGGTGTCCTTCCCTTGGGCTGGCCCACACAGGTCAATCCCACGTACCCCCAACCTCTGCCCTATGGATTAGCTGGGCATTTTCTAATTCCATCAAGTGGATGCAATCCTTAGAGGCCAGAGAGAAGCAACAAAAATGTTCTAGGATTAACAGTGCTGGTGGATGGTTGCCGACATTTGTAAATATACTAAACGCTGTTAAATTATTTGGATTGTGAATTGTATCTCAAGAAAATAAAACAAAAAGCCCTGAGAGGACTGTGGGGTGAAGATACAGGAGGAAAGGAGAAATGGTTAGCCCAGCACCTGGGCAATCACCTTCACCTACGGGAAGTTGCCAGCTCCCGGGACCTGCAGCAGGCAGGTGGGTGGATAACACTGGATTCCACAGATGGGCATGGGGCAACTCTGCAAAACCAGGAGACTAAACCTGGCAGTAAATAACACGAGTCCATAAATGAACACGGCATTGGAGTAACTTCCCCTAATGAGCTCTTCTGAGAATAACTGCCAGGTAAATCTCAATAAATCGTGAGAATCTGCTCCTTCGACTCAGATGCAAAGCTATTCAGTGAGTATTTTGCATAAAAAGCTACATCTTTCTTGATTGCTCTTGGAAACTGTTCAGAAATTCTCCTCTAACTCTTTTATTGTGAAGCAGAAAAGCTTGTCACATCTTCTAAAATTCCTTCTACAAAGCCGAGTCTTTGTCAGGGACTTAGAAGGGAAAATAATAAACCAACGCAGGTGTCCAGGATTCCTAATTGCAAATAGACAACCTTTGTTTCAGAATAAACGTTTCAGGCTGTTGCATTAGGAACTTAAAGGATTCAGTAAATGGAACTCTGAATTTGTAAGCAATTTTTTCTCCACAATAGATAGCAAGAAAGAAAACTGTCCAAGTCATTGTTTTTCTGTAAATAAGTGCTCATTGTCAGTTGCTAAATCAAGTCCATTGAGGGGCACTTAGCGACTTAGCTAATCAATAGTAGATTCTGCTTTTCAGCCTATCTCTTGTATCTCAGGTGTCAGCTCTAATTCATCAGCAAAATTCATCCTTTTCAATTACTGATTTCTTTACACGATGTACTAAATCCAATTTCTGGGCCTGAAATTATCCCATTTAAAACTCATTTTGTCAAATATCATTTTAACATCTGGTTGAGCGTGTCTTCAAAATTAGATAGTTTAAAGGGAAAGTGCTTTGCTGAGCTGACAATAAAAATATTTTAAAGAAAATTTTCATATGGAGAAATGCAGTTGATACGGGTTATAGGAAAATTTAGCTGGTCACAGGCATCCCTGGTTGTGGATTCATTGAAATCAAAGCCCATGTTCATGCTGTAGTTATTTCATCATTACTATGTAGTGCTTTTTGTTTTGTATTACACTCATAGTTCTGCTGAATTCAATACTAATATCAAAACTAGTGTATTTTATATTTAACATTTATGCTGTGGTAGAATTACCTTGTAGGGTTTTTTAATATGATAAGCTCTACAAAATATCTAAAGAAGTTTCAATCAGATATCTTCCAGAGAAAGAGCTTTTTGTTCCAACAAGAATATAATGTAGCTTACAGAAATGCGTGGTAGCAGAGGGAAGGAAATTCTAGGTAAGCAAAAACCAGCCAAGGGGTTGATTAATCAATTTAAGGAAAGAAAAGAATAGAGACAGGAAATCTTGCGTGGAAAAATTCTTCCATCGAGGATGGCACACACTGTTGCAATGGATACCAGTGTAGGTAGAGTTCTACCTTGCCAAGGCTGCTACTCTGACAGGACGATTCCTCCCACGTGGATAATAGCCACTGAATTAAGTCACTCCACATATATTCACTTGACAACCCAATTAAGTTAGAGGAGTGAGAGAACATTCACAGTTACCTGTGTGCATGATAAGCTTGTTCCAAGCTTCGTAAACTGATTTCAGGGCTGCGGGATCCAAACAGTGAAAGGTATTCTCTTTCCTTGGGATTAGTGTCACTCATGGTAATAAAGACACAGCTAACTCCAAAGATGTCAGGTCAAAACATTACTACAAGTAAAAATGAAACACCTAAATATAAAGCAAAGAGCTGAGCTACTAATGCAAAAAAAAATTGAAAATGTTCATAATTATATGAAAAAAGTTCAGTTTCGGTAGCCATTAGAGAAATGCAAATCAAAACAACACTGAGGTACTTATGCATTCTGGCAAGAATGGCTATTATCAAGAACTCAAAAACAAAAGAAAAGACAAATGCCAGTGAGGAAAAAGGAACCCTCTACATTGTTGGTGGCACCGTATGTTGGTATAACAGTTACGGAAATCAGTAGGCAGATTCCTCAAAAAATTGAGAATAGATATTCCATTTGGCATAGCTATACCTCTTCAGGGTATCTTTCCAAAAGAATTAAAGAGAGACTGGAGGAATAGTGCAGCAGTTACAGCACTTGCCTAGCAAGCACAAGGCCCTCAATTCAATTCCCCAGCACTGCATAAGCTCCGTGTGGTATAACCCCAGCACTGGGGAAGCTGAGACAAGAGAATTGCTTTGAGTTTGAGACCAACCAGGATTATAGAGTGAGGTCCTGCCTCCAAAAAAAGTTTTAAAAAATTAACATTAAGTGTTAACATTATTTAACAGCAATACATGCATGCCTATATTTACAGCAGCCCCATTCATAACAGCTAAGTTCTGGAAGCAGCTGTTACATCCATCAACAGATTAATGGATAAAGAAAATGTAGTATATATACACAAAGACGTAATACTCTGCCATAAAGAAAGATAAATTTGAGACAACTGCAGGAAAATGGATGCACCTTGAGACCATTATGCTTAGCGAGATAAATCAGGCTCAGAAAGTTAAATATCACATGATGTCTCTAGTATGAGAAACCCAAAGCATAAATAAGTGAAAAAGCAAACAAAAGAGTGACAGTAGAAAACAGGGAGGGAGATTTTGTGGGGCAAGAACAGGGATGTGGGCAGAGGAGGGACAGAGGATGGAAAGGGGGGAGGAAAGTAGAAGCGTTCACGATGGGATGCCTGTGTGCACCAAGTCCTCCAGCTGGATGTACACAAGTACCTACGTTTTTGAAAAATGAAAGTGTGTGTAATTCCCCACAAATATTGCTAACAGCAAGCACTCCGTAGCAGAATGCATGTGCAGAGTCTTTAGTTTTCCAGCGTGACAGCATCTTGAACAGGAAAAAAGTACTTTATTGTGTATTCTCTTCCTCTTTTTTATTTTTATTTATTTTTTTTTTTGAGACAGGGTCTTACTGTGCAGCCCAGGCTGGTTCCTGAACTCACTATGCAACCCAAACTGGCCTAGAACTGACAGCAATCCACCTGTCTCAGACTCCGAGTGCAAGTGCTGCTATTATGGGCATGTGCCACCACACCCATCTTATGTGGGGTTGGGCTGGGGGATCGAACCCTAGGCAAGCGCACCAGTCACTGAGCAACACCCCACTTCTGTGCTCTGCAACCTCCCCTTCCCTGCCCGGCCTGCCATCTTGCCCTACTCCTGGGGCCCCTTTTCCATTTCCACAAGATCTTCTTCTCTATTTTCCATCAACAATTTTTTGTTTTCTTTGACATATTGGTATGTTGTGCTTTTTTCATATAATGGAAATCATATGCTATTTAACCTTTTGTGCTTGATTTATTAGGATTGTACAAGGAAGGAACCAAGCGGTATGACAAGCAAGCAGAGTCAAGCCATCCAAGTGTGGTCTGGGTGTCACAATCCCAGGACAGACCTCTGGAGCTGTGTCTGTGATAACAAAGTGGCTGTTGTCTGGAGTTACTTTCAATTCCTGTCAAAAGATGCTTATGATCTAATCAGTGGTTCCTGGAATCTAGGGTGACTACAGGAGGGAAGGACTCAAAGAATGCACAAGCTGAAAAGACAACATGGAGTTGTGAACATTGCTGACAGTATCTGAGGCCTCCTTCAGGTTTCTGGTAATGACTAGAGGCTTCTAGGCCATGCTCCAGCAAGCAGGAATGAGACACATTAGAAGTTGGCGGCTGGCAATGGGTTGATTCTGGTATCCCTGTGTGACCATTGAGGGGATTATGTCAACTTGAGAGAATTAGGAAGCACACCTCCATTAGGATTAGGATTTGTGAACCACCCTAGATTGGGGATCAAGAACTGGTCTGCATGAGAGTGTGAGTGATTTGTGGGGTGGCCAATGAGAAAAGAGCACCCACCCAGATGTGGGACGGCCAACTGGAACTCCAAGGGAATAAAAGGAAGGAAGAGGGAAGATTGTCACAGCTTCTTCCTCTGGGAAAGCTCTCGCCTTTGCAATTGTCTACAGGCGCCGACTTGCTATACATCGCAGATCATCAGCACAGATTCGCTCCAGTCTCCACTTGTGCCTGTCTGCCCGTTGCTGCTCTTCAGTCGCCAGTCTTCAGGCTTTGGTATTCACCTGAGATCTGCAGCAGACTCTCACCTCACCAGCTGTCCTGCAGTCCCGGATGGGAGATCTACTTCACAGCTGGGCAGCCATCTTGGACCATCTCTATCCTTGGATTGGTAAGCCTCCCTAATAGACCTTTTTCGATAAAATCTGTAAATTCTGTCTTTTGAAAGAACCCAAACTAATGCACCCTGCAAATCTTGAGACTATCTTAGCTCCTCTAATTGCCTTCAGCCTTGAGGAAGAACGATCACCAGTTCAAGAGGAACACACCTTAAATGGTTACACGTCTACATGCAGAGGTGAGTAGGATCCTGGCTCAAAGTTTACAGTAGCACAGGAGACAGATTAAGAAGACAGAGACGTCAAGCGCTTATCGTGCTTTTAGTTATTCATTGGATATCTGCAGGTCCAACTGAAGAGTCAGTGCTTCTTCACAAAATAAAAGAAAAACAGCCTCAAAATTTGTTGTAAATATTTCCAGTGATTTTTAGTCCAAGAAAGAGGAGTCAAAGACACGCTATGTGACACTGCAAGCAGGGTAGATGGCTACTTAAGCCGGCCAAGGCCACGTTTCCTGAAGTCTATTCTTCATACGCATCGGGCGTTGTACCTAGTGCTTGGCAAATTCACTTTTCACAATGGAAACGTGTCTCTCATTTAAAAACTGCTCACAGAGCATGGTTTGTTACAGCACTGAGGTCAATGTGGGCTGCACTAGGAATTCAACCAGGTTTGTTTGTCTCTAAATTGTGTGCTTTTTACAAAATCATTACCTCATGCTCTGTCTTCCAGGACTGTTGTTATAACTGTACAGGACAAGTTCACTCAGCATACATGCACTTACTCTTTGATTACATGTTATGTGTTTCAAATACATGCTCTCATTTGAGCTAAGACTCATTTATAGATGAGGCTCCAAAAGGTCAAATATCAGTCTCTCCTCACTGCCAGTCACTGGGGGCCGTGCAGGCGGCCTGAATTCAACCACCAAGAAAATAATATCTTCACTCTTGAGTGTACTTACTCCTAAGAATTCTAGTAAAGGAAAGATCGGTGTCGTTTTTTACTTTTAAGGTGGTGATTCCCCCCAAATTTCGTTAACTAAGAAGGCTTCGTTAAGCAGTAAGTGGTAAAGCCAAAATTAGAGCCTTTGGGTCTGAGCCCTGCTGTTCCCCTGGATGGATCCTCTCCTGATGAAGCCACAATCAGCCTCTGTACCTCCACTGCCCATCCAGCACCCTGACGTTCACCTGGCTTTTCCTCTCCTGGTCTCCTAGGAGACAGTAAGGATGCTCCTGGGGAGAAATGAAGCTTCTCTCCTAACATATATAAGACCCTAATGTGCCTGAGAGTAGAGCGGGTGTTTTTCCTCTGGGTTAATATTGTTCTGTGTTTTTGTTAATATGCTTTTGGGGAGTTTGTGTAGTCATGTTAATTAAAAACAAAAAATTAATAATGGGTCAGCTTTCGAAATTGTTCTTAAAGCTGTGGTCCCCAGCCTCTGGCCATAGATCAGTCCAGCCTGTGGCCTTAGAAGGACCAGAACTCAAGGACAGACAGAAGAGCAGTGGGCAGGAGGTAAGAAGCCAGTGAAGCCCCGCCTCCTGTCAGTGTGCTCCTATCAGAGTCTAATGCTGCTGATGGTTGACAGGAGGTGGAGAGTCACTCCCCCACTCCCCTCGTGACACTGGCCTCCATTTCAATGCCATCCTCCCGCAACCTAGCGTAGAACAAGTACCCTCCCTCCCATCCCTGGCCTTGGGAAGAATGGTCCTCCCATTCCCACCTGTCTCTGGGGTCAAAAAGTTGAAGACCACTGCTTCAAAGGACCCTCCAAAGATGTGGAAACCTGAGAAAAACGCAGGACAATTGACTCATATCCAGCCCTGCACATGTGAGGGGCAGAAAGGGTAATGGGAATGCTGAGCCAAGGAGGATGGAGAGGACGCTCAGCCTCCCGCCCTGAGCACCAGCGATCGATGCAGGGAGCGCACAAGCATGGTGGAGTGGACCTGGCCGAGGGAGGAGGTGTTGCTCGGTACCCATCTGGGTAGGAGCTGAGCAGGACCGACGCCCTCTGCTGGACAGTACTGGCCAACATGGGCCCGTAAGTCAAGGCAGCTGAGAACGTCCACCTAAGCCTTCCTCTGTGATTTCGTGAAAACAGCTCACATTGACTCAGGCAGCCGAAACATTTGCCTTTCTTGATCATGGAAAGGCTGGTAATGCCAATAACAGTGGCACTGAGAATGAGAACCGTGCCCATCTGCCTGCCAAACTTGAGGAAGAGATGTCTGTGTACAGATAGATGCAGGCATATACTCTAATTATGTTAATATACTTTAGTATACAAAATATAACTAAAGTACACTTTCTATACACATCCTCCACGCACCTAAAGCTCTTAGTGCCATACGTATGCCCTCATTCATTTGTTCATTCAAACAAACTAAATGCCAGTTTCCTGGAAATTGTTTTGTTCAGTTTCGGTTTTTGTTCCGTCTTCCTTCTATTTCCCTGCCTGATTTCTGTTCCAGTGCTTGGGCTCGCTCTGAAATAAATCTCTTTTTTCTATTTTGATTGGGATTCAAACCACATTTCGATGGTTTAAAGGAAGGGTCAGCTCCTTTCTGCTGCCCGGAGAAGACTGATCTTTCTGTCAATTGTGTGTTCTGCGTCTTGAGACACTGAACAGCTGGAAATGGAGGGTCGAGGGTTTCCTTACCTCACCTTGGGACCTGCAGGCACAAAAGGAAAGCAAGACACAGGTGACCCTGTGTTCCCCTCACTTCCTGTTGTTTCCTGAAAATTCAATCTTTTTTCCTTCTGTAACCGCATCTGCTCCTCAGGCCACACAGCCTTCCCACATTCTCTGGACATTTGCCAGCTGAGCTGAGGGGCTACCTCTGTGCTAAGGTTGGATTATGTTTCCAGGGAAATTCCTTTGTCTATGTAATTTGCTTCTTACGATGCCTGCGATGGCCTCTTCAGTCACTGTGCCTTGTTTGCCTCAGTGTCATTTCACAGGCTGTTGCCCACGTCTGGTGCTCTTGAATCCCTGCCCACAACCCTGACAGCCATCCCCACAGCGCCCAGCCACGGCACAATCCCCACCTTCTAGGTTAAGTCCTGGTCAGACATCAGACTTCAAGTAGCTTCTCGAGGAGATAGGGGCTCCTTGGTATATATCCTCAGAAAAATAATTATAAATCAAGGCATGGCGGCCAATACCTGTAAGCCCAGATATTCCAGAAGCTAAGGCATGAGGATCACAAGCTCAAGACCAGTTCTATGCAACATAGCAAGACATTGTCTCAAAATAAACATTTTTTAAAGGGCTGGGGATATAGCTGCCTGGCAAAGAGCTCGCCTAACATGGGTAAGTCCCTGGGTTCAAGTCCTAGTACTACACACTCACGCTCACACAATCTTCAGCACTTGCTCTGCAGCACGTCATTGTGAAGGGTGTAGACCACCACTTTAAAGGACTCTCCAAAGACATGGAAACATGAAGGAAACTCAGGACAATCAACTCATATCCTGCCCTGCACATGCAAGGGACAGAAAGGGAAATGGGAATGCTGTGCCAAGGAAGATCTAGAGGATGACCTGCCTCCCGTCCTGAGCACAAGCATTGCAATAAACACACAAACATGGCTGACTGGACTTGGATGAGGAAAGCAACATGCCACTATGTGTGTATGGGTTTGCGATTATTTGATAAATGTGCATCTTTTCCACAGTTCTGTAAGGCACAGACTACTCAAATGTGCGTTTTCCTCTCCAAGGTATCAGTATACTTGAAGTCTCAGGCCCGGGACACTGGACGCATGTGTGTATTTGTTAAATCGAGTGACAGTAATGACCCATCCAAAAGAATCATCCCCCTGTGTATCCTGAAGCCTCAGCTCTACCTAGAAGGATGACAGATACATCCTCATAGAAAGGTTCTTACTAGAACCCTGAGGAAGATAACTTGGGTCTTAAAAAAAAAAAAGTCAAGTTTGCCAGATTGAATCCTGGCCCATTCTTCAGAAAACTCTTTTTTTTTTAATATTATGGTTGGCATCTGCATGCACATGACACATGGGAAGATATAAGTAGCCCCCATTGTTCCACGACTGTGCAGCAGTTCCCCTGAACAACAGCAGGTGTGTAGAGGGGAAGGAAGGATGCAAATACCTGCAGCTCATCTACAGTGTGACAAGTATTTCACTCGTGTCATTTTCTTAAAGGAAAAGATTCTCATTTCTAGTTATTCCATGTTCCCTAAAGCATCTGTCAATCTTGACAGCCAGCCTTTACTTAACCATTTATTAACGCTTGCCAATTCTGAATGTGGGAGAGGAGGCTCTCTCTGAGGCGTGAGCAATAAGAAATTGATACTAGTGTCACCGGCGATAATCAATGAGCAGGACAAGGCCCTGGGCTTCTCTCTCTCTCTCTCTCTCAACCTCATTTCAGAACATTATCTTTTCGTAGATAAGGAGACCAAGGTCCCGGGAGATTAGAGATTTGGATCACCCTCAACAACTCGCAACACCCAGGCAGTGTGAGTAATTACAGGATAAAAAAATGCACACATAATCTACAGCCATCTCTGCAAAGACAAAACCAGTGCGGAACTGATCAGAGTCAGGTGCGTGGATACGCTAAGCCACAAAAGCATCTCCTAGGAGGAGAGGATTGGGAGTGGAAATAGGAATTGGTTGTTGATTGCCCCTTTTTTCTTTCTGTCCCAGATTATTTCAGACGGCTACATGGAGTGATTGGATTCATCTGCATTGAAACCCCTGGAGAATTTTTATGGGTTGAACCAAAACAGAATAATGAACCAAGCCCTCTGAGGCAGGAGGCAGCGGCAGACGTGGAAGATGATTTTTCCCTCTGCGACATGGCCTTTAGAGAAGGAGCCACGGTGAGCTGCGAGGAAATGCATTATTGATGTGAAGTAATAGGGCGAGGATTCTTTTCCTCTTTCCACATAATGATTTATTTTATATTAACTGCGTGATGAAACACTGCCACTAACGGCTGTTTCTCAGCCCGAGTGAATTGTATTCGATTCGTACCTCGCCTTCTCCATCTCCTGTGGTCGCTGTCATGTTTTGCCAAGGCGGTTTTATCTGTGTCCTTATCTGATGCTCATTCATCTCCGAATCAGCGGAGTCAAGATCCTTCTTCTCCAGCCTCACCCTTTGCTTTCCGTCTCTAGCTCTCACCAATTTCCGAGTGATTTCTGGTTAATTCATGCTCGCTTCCTTATTTTATGCATTCCATCTCCTTCTACAAAACATAATACTCTTTAATTGTGCTGAAGTTGAGACAATAGATAGGTTCAAGAATAACTGGTGGTACCTTTTGTATAAAGGGCAGCATGAACTTAAAGTCCTTCAAAACATTGAAATCCACAGCCCTCTTCTCTCATATATGCAAACTGACTCTTAATTCCCTTCCAGCTTACTCCTGGAATTCCAGGACGGACAGACAGACTCGAGACCCAAAGGAAGATATTTTGCTTAGAACACCAATTGGTTAAGACAAGTGAATTGAAGTTAGATAGAAATTTTATAGATCCAAATTATACAACTGTTAGTCATATTCTTCCCCAGCTACATTTGATAATGATTCATTTGGTGCCAACTTATTGATACACACATGTAAACGCCTATACCTTTTCTCCCTTCCTACAGTGAAATGTCTCTGTGCACCAGGCACTGTGGTAGACACAGCCTCTAAACTCAGTGAGCTCACAATTTAGGAGGGAGAAGACACAATCCTGTCAACGAATGCACAATGACAAATCAAGAGCATGCCCTAAGGAAGGAGAACACAGGTCTAGGAACTCCTCAATGCTGGAGCAGCCGGCAGGGGACACCTAAGGATGACAAAGTGATCAGGTCTGGCCCTCACACACTCACTCCAGGTGCCATCCCTGCCAGCGGGCACGTAGGCTCCTCTGAGCCCTTACACGGCTGCATGTGGCGCATGTGTGGATTTCCTCCTGGCCTGCATCATTCCCACACTTTAAGTGCTTGAGGCAAAAGCAAAAGCTTGGCCTGGCTTGAATACCAAACTTACGTGCCGTGTTCAATAGAAAAATCTCCTGCTTCTACAGTTGACCGTGAATACTGTAAGTTTGTAATCAGAAATATGAAATTTCCTGATGGAAGTGGCTTCCCACCTACCAAAATTTCATTTAGAACGCGTGGGCCAAAGTGTTGGCATGCCCACAGCCAGGGGAAAGTGTGGGACCGTGGCGAGGCAATATGGCAGCATCCAGGAGCTTAGCCAGCAAGGACAGGTATCCCTCCCCATCTCTGTCCACTGTCACTATTGCTTATAAGTAAGCTCACTTTGTACCTGTGTACACACATGGACACATGGACACCCTTTGCACAAAATGTGCACACTTAACTAGTAACATGAGGAAAGGAGTATTAAAGCAAGGCCCTGGGGTGTGTCTAGACCTGAGCTGTCATCCTGACAGATGGTCAAGGTCACAGCAGACACGGACTCAGGATGACTGATGGGTCCGATGCGTCGAGAGCTCTTGTGTGACTCTAAGTGGGGTGACTGGCGTCTTGCAGATTGACTGAAAAAAAAAAAAACATCATTCGGAACTTGCCCAAGTTTGCCTGCCCTGTAGAGGCAGAGTCAGTTCTTCTCATACAATCATTTGGGGAGGAAAAGTTAAAATTAAATACATGCGACAAAAGTGGAGTTCTGCTGTCACCCTTGGACAGGAAACCGGCCACGTCCAGGGTGAAGTACAGGCCTGCAGGATGTTTGAATTTACTTAGGTCTCCAGATGATAATACCTGATTCAAAATCTAGATAGAGGGGGCATGATTTCATCAGTTTTTTTCCTTTAAAGATATACTCGTGACCTGCTTCTTAATGCTCTCTCTCTCTCTCTCTCTCTCTCTCTCTCTCTCTCTCTCTCTCTCTCTCTCTCCCACCAGGGATTGATTGAATACAGGGCATTTGTACTGAGCTACTTTCCCAGCCCTTTTTATTTATTTATTTATTTTATTTTGACACAGGGTTTCACAAGTCACTAAGTTGCCCGGGCGGGCTTGAACTTGTGATCCTCCTGATCTTCCCAGGTACTAGGGCACTATACTCAGCCACAGTAGCTTGCACAACAATGTTCAGCCTTTTTCTAGTTTTTATATTGATTTCCATAATAATGTACACTATGTGTCTAACAATGATTAAATTTACTATTGTAACTATCCTGTTTCTTAGATAAACATTGTGATCAATGATAGTGTCATATCACCTCAATATTTCTGAAAGAGGGAAATTTGCAGGAAAACAATAGATATAAATACTTAGCAGTGTCACGACACTCGTAAGACACAGGGGAATCATGTAACCCCCACCAGGAGCTCTGACCAGTCAGTCTACACCATTATCCCACTTTACATACGAGGAAGCAGAGATCCCAAGTCAAAGTTGTGTTGTTCCCCACAGCCCGGACAGGATTTGATGTGGAAGTTATTGCCAAATCATAGATGTAGGTCTGCCACCTGGGAGGGTGGGAGCTAATGACATTCAAAAGCAGGCCCATAAAATGACACAATTAGAGGATCTATTTTCCATTTGAAGTTGAGGGTCCTGCTCTGGTCACCAAAGCAAGCAGAGCCCGATTCCACCAGGGTCGGGGCAGGGGTGAGTGCACGGCAGGATCACAAGCCAGTCCTGCCGACCACTAGCTGAGGACTGTGGAAAGACTGTGAGGGGAGAAGAGACTCCTTGGGACAAGACAGCGAGGCATGGCGATGCAGGGCTGTGACCCCAGCACTCCGAGAGGCTGACGTGAGGGGTCACAAGCCTGACCCCAGCCTGGGCAACTTAGTGGCCTAGCAAGAACCTGTTCCCAAAAATAAAAAGAGCTGGAGGTGTAGTTCAGCATGTAAACTCCAGGTTCAATTCCAGTACTGAAAAAAAGGAGAGAAAAAAAGAAGGAAAGAAAGTGACTCCTCCCCCTAACCAGGCCCAACCTCCTAAGCACAGGATACCATCAGAGGGTTAATCCGCTTGATCAAATAACCCCATGACCAGTCACCTACGGGAGGTCCTTACAGGGCTTTCCAGATCCAGACCATTGCATGGTGGGGAGCAGAGGAAGGAGGCCTGCAAGAAGATTCTGGCACCAGCATTTCCTGTGCTGGTTGGGGGCTTTCCTAGCTTCCTTTTGTGGGTCACCAAGGTCTTCTACACTTTTCCAGTTCATGTTTCCATCATTCCCCTCCTGTCAGGAAGTTCTGCCACCTTCCTTCCAGTTCTCCTCCCCCCCAACCCCCCCTCACCTCCTGCCTCCCGCCTGGACTGGTTCATCAGCAGCCATCTGTGCAGGCTCTTACAGACCCGGCGGTTCCCAATAAATGTCGACGATCTTGAATGTAAAGGTGATGTGCCTGTAACATTATTTGCAATGAGCCTACCTAATTCAGCTCCATAAAATGTTTCCTCTGGCCTAGAGGTTTCTCCTGGAAAATCACATTTCAGTGGCCAATACTGAATTCACGTGCTGCAAACCTCAGGAAGCTGTCTTATGAGATGCACTTGTCAATGCCGGTGCCTGGGTCAGAGCTACTCCACCAAATAAAGGGGATAAGATGGTACACACTGAGACCCAATGAGGAGGATAAAATGATACACATCCGGCACCCTGGGAGGCTGAGGCAGGAGGATTGCACGTTGCAGCCCAGTCTGGATGATTTAGCGAGATCCAGTCTGAAGACCAAAACCAAACATGGGCCGGGAATGTAGTCCAGAGGGAAATCCCTGTGTTCAAGCCCCACTCTCTCTCTCTCTCTCTCTCTCTCTCTCTCTCTCTCTCTCTCTCTCTCTCTCACACACACACACACACACACACACACTCACACACACTCACAAACACTCACACACACTCACACACACTCACACACACACTCTCACACACACTCACACACACTCAGACACACACACGCGCGCGTGCACACACACACACAAAGATACACAACAACAAACTATCCCACTGGTCCTGGTTCATGCATGTTAGCTCACCGGCAGTGCTATGAGCCAGCCAGAGCCAGTGTAGCTCAAACCAAAGACCAGAGTTTGTGAGGTGGGCATGTTAGGGACGCTCAATGGCGGCTCTGGGTGACATGCATGGGGACTCGCCATTGTGGCTTCCAGCTTCTTGGCCAATGTTTTCTCCATCCTGGCAGAAACCACAGCGCTGGTAGACAGCAGCAGGGCACTCAGATTCGAGGGTAGCAGTCTCGGTCATCAGAACTCTAGAAACCCAGCCCCTGCCTCTTCCTGTAACCTTGGTTAGCAGAGGGAAGTGACCCCTTCCTCCCGAGAAGTCTTCAAGGGAACAGAGGAGCAGCGCAGTAACTAGAGGGTCCTGCAAGGGTAGAGGACATCCGCTTGCCCCGTGAGCACTTACGCCCAGATGGAAACAAACTCAAAAGCGGTTTACGTGCTTTTCCTTATTCGTCACTGCCAACGCTGCCCTTTCCGAGCCACGTGCTCCTTCCTCTCAAAGGCCCAAAGGGTGTCTGGACACAGTCGTCCCCCGCCCAGAAGAGCAGGCTGCTGCCATCGCACCCGCCCCGGCCTCCACAGCTGCTTCTGGTCTAGCAGCATTTACCCAGGAGCAAGGAAAGCGGTAGAGAGAGAGGAAGCAGGTGAGGAGGGAGCACAGAGAGAGAGGGGAAGACAGGAAGACAGCCAGAAAAGGACAGGGGAAGAGACAGGGAGGGAAAGAAAGAGTCAGAGGAGAGAACAGAAGCTGGATGGTGTGCAGGGTCTACAGGGCCTGGAAGACCAGCCAACTGACTGACAGAGGGCTGGGCGAGCTCAGTGGGTAAGCGCTTCCTAGCACAAGCCAGGCCCCCTGAGTTCGAGACCCAAGAACCACAGAAAAAGTAGCCAGGCGTGGTGGTGCAGGACTGCAATCCCAGCACTCAGGAGGCTGAGGCAGGACAACTGCCATGAATTTGAAACCAGCCTGAGTTCCATAGTGAGTTCAGGACCAGCCCAGACGACTGAGTGAGACCCTGTCTCCAAAAGAAACAAACAAGAGATCCCACCAGGCCTGTCCAACACAGCATGTCCCAGGTTTGAGCTGGGCTACATGGCATCTGAGATCCTATTTTCCTGCTCAGCACAACTTTCTCTGCGGCCCTGCTATTAATATACTTCCTTCCTTCTTCTGTTCTTCTAAGACACAGTACCATGCGGGAGTCAGCCAAGAAACAGACTTAAGAAGGCAGAACCTACTAGTGGCACAGGCTTGTAATTCCAGCACTCAGGGAGGTTGGGCAGGAGAAACAAAAGTTTGAGGCCAGTCTGAGCAACTTAGCGATGACTTAGCAAGACCCTATCTCAAAATAAGAAGATAAAAATGGGCTTGGGACATAGCATGGTGAGAAGGCCCTGCATTCCATCTCCAGCAAGAAACAAAGAAGAGAAAGAAAGAAAGAAAGAAAGAAAGAAAGAAAGAAAGAAAGAGGGGTGGAGAAAGAGAAAGTACAAATAAACTCAGGGGAAAAGAGAAGGAAGGAGAGATACTCTGTGCCACTATGTCAAAGAAGGCTGTGTCTGGGACATTCACATTCCAAGGCAAAGTTAAGGGGCTAGGTATGGGCACAGGGCTTCACCTGCACAGGTCAGAGGGTGGGAGGGCAGGCTTCCTGTAAGATGAGGTCGGGCCTTTTAACAGTCTTCTTAGCACCCCTGATGCCAGCCAGCTGGGCATCTCTGGACCCCCCTCCCCAACTGTTACAGCTGACCTTTTCTTCTCGTATTCAAATTACAGTTGTTTGTAGTTAGAAAACAGATGCTTAAGTGTGCCATACTCAACTGGCATGACATTCTGCAACTTCCATGCAAATGCGTCCACAAAACAATAAGTAATAAAGCACATAATAAAAACTTGAAAGCACATATGGAGAAAGAGAAACAAATATGGCAAAATGTTAACGTTAATGTGGTGAACAAATGAGAAGTCAGAATGCTAGTCGAGATGTTTAAGATGAAATTTATAACACACTCTTTCACCACGATGTGTCTGCCTTGGAGCCTTCCAACTAGGGACTGAACCCCCTGACACTGTGAGCTACATTAAAGCTACCCTGTTAAGTTATGGGTATCCAGAATCATGCTTCAGAAATAGGAAAGCTCTAGAATACAGTCTGCACCCTTGAGATGTCTACAACGCAGGGGGCAAAGGACAGAAAGGCAGGTCTCCTTCCTCTGAGTCCTGAGTTCTGGGTTCTCACGCAGCCAAAATGTTCCATCTCTCTCAGTCCCCCCGGGGAGGGGGGTAATGGCTCTGCCCCTTCCTCACATTCCTCCTCTCATATGCAATCATGAAGACTCACTACGGAAATAAGTGGCATGTGACAACAACAGCCATAACACTACTCTCTGATTTCAAAACCCTTTCAGATAAACTATCTCAAGTCTCAAGAAGACCCAATAACGGGACTGGTACAGCAGAAAGCTGATGTGTAACAGGCATCACAGCCAAGTAAGAGCATCCTAGAACACCTTTTGCATCCTTTCCTTTTCTTATCTAATCTTAATTTGGCTAAATTTCCTTGCTGGGAAAAGAAGGAGCCAGGCAGTTGAGAACTAGGAAAGAGAAAGTGTAGTAAGGTTTCCTGGTTAACCCGGTTGCATTTCCTAAAAATCAAATGAATTAATCTCTGCTGAGGAGAAGTCTAAGAGCCCAAGGGATTCAAGGTCCTGATTCTCCATCCTAAGCGGCCAACTAAAGTTCAGGCCAAGCTGAGACTCATCCATCTGTGCCCCAAGCTCCACACCACGCCGATGGTGTGCCAAGCCTTGCAGTGACGGCTGGCTGGCAGTCCTCACTCTCGGGAGATCACAGTATGGTACAGTGGTTCTCCAGCTGGCCTGTGCCTTGTCACCGGAGAACTTTAAAGAAAGTTGGCTCCTGAATCGCACTTCTAGGTGACCCTAGTGTCCCGCCAAGGTGGGGGCCTGGTGGGAGAGGAGGAAAGGCCACGGAATAAGCGGGAGCTGCCAGCAGAGGTTTAAGCACGTGACAATAAGGGACTCTGGAAGGCTGTCAGCCCAGGCTTAGGAGGGGATGGGAGGCCTCCAGGACAGGCACATCTCAGCCAAGACCGGATAGGGTGTGACAACTTCCCTGGTGATGGTGGTGGGAAAACTGGAGAAGGGAGTTTGGGCCTAAAGTAAAGGACAGCAAGGGAATGCCGTTAGAAAGCGCCCTGAGGGGACAGAAATTCTGGTGTGCTGGGGAACGCAAGATGGCCTACAGCAGAGGAGAGCCAGGAGGTGACGAAGCTGGGCTTGGAGAGGTGGACTCAGATTAAGATACAGAAACTGAGATTTTGCGAGGTAATCCCGGAGGCCATGGGGAGGCATTAGACCAAAGCAAGCAGCTAGATGTAGCCAGACAGAGCTGCCACCCTCTCCTCGCCCTTGCTCACAGAAGGAGCTCACAGCCGAGCCCGTGAGCAGGAGCCACCTGTGCCCAGGCGACTGTGTTAGTTCTGCTTCCTGAAATCTCGTTGTCTCTGATACACTTATATGTGCTTCTTTTTCCCACCCAGGAGATCAAAGCAGCTGCATTATCCCATTAACCCGCACTCACCACCCAGAGGAGAAGGCAAGGTAGATTATATTAGGGAAAATTGGAAGCACTTAAGATGTCAAAGACTTGCCAAAAACTCAGCATGATACTCTGAGAAAGTGTCAAGTTCTGGGCCGGTTTCTTATCCCCTCCCATCCGCCCAGTTCTGCAAGATGCCACTGCAGAGAGGGGCAGGTCAGCTTGGGGCATCTCTGCAGAGCAAGGCAGGGCTGAGCTTTGGTGCACCTGCACTTATGAGAAAAGAAAAAAAATCAGAGGGAACAAAATTGCTTTTTGCTCTGGGAAACTCTTGCAATTTCAGATCCAGAGGAAAGGAGTTAATTCATGAACCGAGCTGTGAGGGAAACAATTGTACTGGGTCCCAAGGGCACAGGATCTAGCCAGCTCTCCCACTGCTAATAAAAATCTGAGACTATTTTACCTTTTCCCTCATGGCAGAGAATCTAGAAATCACTTATCCAAAATGCAGCAAGGTGGATTTGACCGGGCAGATTTTTGCTAACTCAGCCACCACTCATCGAGGTTGACTCATGGATTCAGTTTTGAATCGGTTGACTAGGTTTCTCCAACAAACTGCCAACTTTCCTAAACCCGATGAGATTTTCTGCCGGTAGTCACCTCTCGCCTGATCATGTAACAAAAGAGATCCCCGTTCCCCTGCAGTCCTAGCACTGAGATCGGTTCACTGCCTAAATTGGACAGAAAGTGCGATAAGGATTAGACAAGTGCTTCTCAAACAAATCACCTGCATACCTGTTTGCCTTGCAGACTGAAGGTCTGGGGTGCTACTTTTGACTCGGCAGTGACTGCCTGAAACCTCGCATATTTGGAAGGTGGCTTGATTGTGAGGGTCGTACAATCTCTAAAGTAATCTGTTGATGGTTTCCTGTGCTGTCAGAAGGTGGGTCCTGGTTGGAAGGAGCAGATCACTTAGGGAATGGCCTGGAAGGATATACTCTTGTCCCCAGCTCCTCCTTGGTCTTTCTGCTTCATTTCCACCTGTCTTGAGCTGCCTGCCTTCCTCCACACCAAGAACTTAACCATGCATGGACAGAGACCTTGGAATTATGAGGTAAACTAAACCTCTCTCCCTCCACGTGGTGGGTGTCAGGTATTGTGCCCTACTGACAAGAAAGTGAGTAACACAGGGGAAGGCCCCACGTCTTGCATACATTTCCAGCAAGTTCTCAGGTGATGTCAGCATGAGTCACTCTGTACTTGTCCTAAGCTGTGGGGTGATCCCTCCTCTTAAAACTATCTACTCTCATCAGCTGACTTCAGTGTCATTTACGAAGGAGAAGATTGTCTGGGTCTGAAAGGCTTTTGACCTTCCAGAATCTCCTTTAAAAAGCGTTCTTACCAAAAGATTAATATTTGATGCTCTCTCTCAGCTAACAGTATCAGGGATTAGGTTTCAATTGGTTGAAATCCAAGCCAAAATGGAATAAGTTAGAACTGTGGGCACTAAAAGGACAAAGTCAGCAGGAACAGATAAAGAGAATCAGGTATTGGTCTGTGGCTTTGGAAGGGCTGAGCTGCTGGGACCAAGGAGCAAAGCTCTGCCCCCTGTCAGTGTGCTTCTGTTAAGTTCTAATGCCACTGCTGATCTGAGGGGAGGCAGAGCTTTGTGCCCCTGGTCCTTGGGAGAGTAGACTTCAACCAGACCAGTCCCTGGTATCAAGAAGGTTGGGAACCATTGACCTGGAGCACACTGGAGAGTTTGAACCTTGGAGCAAATCTCACTTGCACCCCAGGACCACTGGCCAATTGTACAGCCTTCTACATCTGCTTCCCAGTCTACAAAATGGAAATCGTAATACCTACCCCATCCCACCCAAAGTTATGATGAGTATTTAAAATGAGATATCCAACCTGAGGTACGATCATGAACAGTATGGCAGCTCTAATCATTACTCAAAATGTACTCCGAATGCATTTAATGCCTGGAAATTTTGCAAAGTTCGGATCAGCAGGAATTTGTCAAATTATAGTGTTTTTGCAAAATTCTCCAACCTTTCCCTTGATATCAGCCCTCTTCTGTCTTGTGTTCCGTGACAGTCTTCTTTCACGCTTTCCTTTGACACTTGGCCTGTTCTAATCTACTTCTACGGTTTTTTCCTTAAGGAATTGTCCTACTCAAGAAGAAAAAGGCACCGAGGGTGACCATGAGTCCCTCCTGGGATACCTTACCCAGTTAGAAGGCAGCACTGAACATTGATGACATCGCTTGTCCTTCACTAGCTGACATTGGCACATACATTTTCTCATCCTTGGTTTTCTGTTGTGAAGAGAGAACAATAATAGAGACTTACCACAGCGTCACTGTGAGGCTCCCAAGTAGTGTTTCCTTTAGGCCCTCCACAATTAGAAATTGCAGCTCACCTCTGTCTCGCACCCCCCGAGCACAGGCCTCACATCCAATGGACGACAGAGACCAAAGTGAAGATTGATTCTAGCTTGTTTCCTCTTGCTTTTCCAAACTGGAAGTGTTCACTTCTGTTCTTTCAACCTTTGCCCAGATCAACACTGTCAATCATTCTTGCAACTGTAGCTGCCCAGAGAAGCCTGGCATCAAACAAGCTGAGCGAAGGTCATGCGTCCGAGCTGCTGCTCCCTTGTGAACAACAGGTCAAAACAGGGAAAATCCAAATTCATAAAGAAGCCAGCATTGCAGCTACTCAGCCTCCGGTGGGAGCTGCTTCCAAAAGACAAAAAATATGGAGGTGTGAGAAATGGCACTCTGGCAAGAGTACAAGGAAGAGTGGAAAGGGGCTCCCATTTTCACCCCAGATCCCTAACAGCCCTGAGCCAAGAATCAGAAGGTAAATTGCCAGCGTATGTTTTGTCTCCCATCAAATGATGTTCAATTTAGGCTACGATGATGTTTCTAAAATCCCATTTAATATAAATTTTGTTTTATATGGGTTAACAGATGGGGCCTGAAAGCCACAGAGGAGAAAAGCTGTACAGTGAGATAGAAGTCACACTAGGAGGATGACAGGCTCTGTGGGTGTCAGTAGCATGGGAAGCAATTTTAAAAACATGAGGAAAATCAGGTTAATACTTGGAAACTTCAAGGTGAAGAAAATCATAATTTAGAAATCTGTGGAGCAGTTTTTTGAAATAGAAAATGAAATGTGAAGATACCACTTGAAAAGAGAAAAAGATTGTAAAGATTCTGTCATCCCTGGAATCCAGTTTTCTCCTCCATAGTGTGAGGCTGTCTGGGGATCAGAGAAAGCGAAGAGGTTTCACTTCATATGCTGCCTGCAGTCTAAGCCACTGGGGCTGTGAGGTCCAAGGCTCAGGCTCGGTGTTAGTTTTCTCCAGAGAAACAGAAACAATAGGAGAGTATGTGTGAGTGTGTACAAGTGTGTGTGTGTGTGTGTGTGTGTGTGTGTGATTTGTTAAGCGGTAACAGCTTATATGATATGCAGTCTAGAAAGCGCCACAATCTGCCCTCTGTAGACTGGAGATCCAGGAAAATCAGCACTGTAGCCTGAGGTCTGAAAGCTGAAGAGCTGATGGCGCGGACTTCAGTCTGCATCTGAAGATCTGGGACCTAAAAATCCCAAGGGCAGGACATCCCTGTCCAGCCCAAGCTGACAGTGTAGACTCCAGTCTGAGTCTCCAGCATCAAGAGCAGGAAGTCCATGTCCAGCTCCAGCAGAGAGAAGAAAAATCCAGTATCTCTCCACTTTTTTGTTCTAGAAACAAAGCAAGACGACTTCTTTTTTCCTCATTTTATTGGTATATATATATATATATATATATATATATATATATATATGCAAAATTTAAGGTTTACAATGGAGTCGAGCATTTTGTGCACATATGCATCCTGCCAAGGACACAAGGGCTTTCCCACTCTCTTTCTGTCCCTCCCCCCACCTTCCCCTCCCTCCCTTCTCCCTCACCCTACCCCCTATTTCACTTTGTTTTTTGCTTTAAGTTCCATAATAGTTGTGAACTGGGACTCTCATATCAGAGAGACCATTCGATGTTTCACCTTCTGCTTCTGACTTACTTCACTAAACACGATGTTCTCAAGCTTTTTCCATTTGCCGGCAAAGACCTCCACCCTGTTGGACTTTATTGATGCATAGTATTCCATTTTGTACAAATACCACCGAAACTGATATATAGATTTAATACAATTCCTATCAAAATACCTACAAGTTTCTTCAAAGAACTTGAAACAACAATTCTTAAATTCATATGGAACCAAAAGAGACCAAGAATAGCCAAAGCAATCCTGAGCAACAACGACCAAGGCAGGAGGCATTACAGTTCCCGACATCAGGCTGTACTATAAAGCCATAGTTGTAAAAACAATTTGGTACTGGCATAAAAATAGACAGACAGACCAGTGGAACAGAATTGAAGACGCAGAGACAAACCCAAACACCCTCAATTACTTAATTTTTGACAAAGGGGCTGAAGGCATACAATGGAAAAAAGACAGCCTGTTCAAAAAATGGTGCTGGAAAAACTGGACATCCACATGCAGAAGAATGAATCCCATCCTAAATCCTTTCCCTTTGTCCACATTCTCAAAAAAGATTTTTCCAGAAGTCCTGACTCTGACCCTATCAACATAGTCTTTCAAAACAGTTAACTTTGATTAGAGACTCAACTATTTCCAAATCCATCATCTTACAAAGCTGTGAAGGACTCAGCATGTGGAGGGTTGGGGTGGGGAGGGGAGGAGGGGGGTTTGTGGGACAAGTGAACTAGGGAACAAGGACACATCTGTTATTTTCTTGGATAAAATTCCAAGCACAATTTCCACCACCACAGAATCCACGGCACTACAAGTGCTCAGGAGATGATTCGGCAAGTTTAGATATTGCTTTATTTACCTGATCCTCTGGGACATCTGCTTATGCAGGTTTTTTCCTCTCTAACAGATGTTCACTGCTTGCATCTCTTGCTCTTCCTTTTTAATTTAATCGATGGAACACACTTCCCTGCATTCAGTGTGTGATTCCGAAGACAATAATCCTATGTACCCAGAGTGTTACCTGATTAAGGATGCCAATTAATACTCTGGGATATGGAGACAGGAGGATTGCCCAGCAGAGGCAACGTAACAACTTAGCAAAAAACCAGCACACATTCTCTTAGCTCAAGTATCAAAACTAAAAATGGGATGGCGGTGGAGTACAGGGTAAAAGCCCTGGGCTCGATCCTTAGTACCACTATATTAACTAATCAATTAATATCAGTTGTTATCTCGCGCTACCTAGTTGCCTTGAGAACGGTCCTGAGCTGGAGCAGTGGGCAGAAGTCTTGACTTTAAGGCATCCTGGCTGATCTTTCCTCTGTTTTTTGTTTTTTGTTTTTTGATTTTTTCCTATCGCCTCCTGTCCCTACTGCTAGTGTGTTGGTCACTGGCAGCTTATGGCATCCTTCTGCCTACTCCAAGTTGTCTGTGCTTCTCCCAGCATCGCCATGGTGAGCAACATTGGCCTCACCTTAGAAGCTTCTAGAATTGCAGCTTCATGGACCCTGCCATACCCTCTGAGTCTCTGCCTTACTTATCAAGATCTCAAGAGGATTCTTTGGCCTATTAAGTTGGAAAAAAAAAAAAAAACTGTTTCCCAAACCAGACTCAGCCAGGCCTCGGCCCCAGTAGATGTGAACTCAGACCAAACTCGTGTCTGAGCTCCTGTCAATGGAATTCTGATTTGGATGGCCTGTGGACCAGCATGAGAGGTGATACTCTCCCACTAGAACAACTGTCCCTTCTGCATCTGGGCCGACTCTGGGATAGTAAAGCAGGGAAGCAGGTGACAGTACAAAAGAGTATGATGATTTTAAAAAAAAAAGCTCCCAATGCCTATAAACCCTCAGCCCCATTTCCATGTCAACTTGCTGCAATAGTGATCACAAAAGCACACACGCACACATGTCCTCAGAAAAATACTTTTAAGATTTGTTTTTAGGCTCCAAGCTTTCCTTGGTATCTATTCTGAAACAACCCCAGGGAATTATGGGTTTCCCTGGATTGGTAAGAAAAGCTCAGATCAGAAGAGCAGAAGCAGATACCCTCAGACCAGCCTTTGACCACACAGACTGCCTGGGTTGTATTGCCTTGGTCGGGAGCTTCAGTTCTGCATCTAGAGAACCAGAGTTTAAGTCTTGACTCCACCTGTGTCACAAAACAGCACCAAACGCATCATTTCAACTCCCTGTGCCTCCATTTTTTCTCATTTTTAATATGAAAGTGATCATAATTGCATTTACCTGGCAGGCAAATTTAAGAATTCTATGAGAGGGACAGGAAAACAGAGACTACTGCTTAAAACCTTGGCTGATGCATAGTAAAGATTCAATAAATTGCTATTCTACTTATCTACTTTAAGTTATGATTTTAATATTGCTGTAATGATTATCAGAACCCAGATAGAAGGCCTTAAGCCATTTTTATTTACTTTCGAGGGTGCGTGCATGTGTGTGTGTGTGTGTGAACACGTGTGGTACTGACAGCTGAACTCTGGCCCTTTGAACACAGCTATCTCACCAGCACATTTTAGTTCTTCTTTTGGGTTAAGTTCTCCCTAAATCCCCAAGTTTGCCCAGACTGGGGTCAAATTTGCTTTTGTCCTGCCTCTGCCTACCAGCATGCAGCGGTTGTAGAAATGCGCCATCATGGCCACTTTTATTTCCTTCTTTATTTTTTTTAGCTGTGAGCCTCGGTTTAGCCATCAGTGCAAAGAGGGTAGGAACAAGTTTCCTCACAGTACAGTGAAAACAAAACGAGGTTTGCTTAAAGCACCCCATGGAACTGCTGGCACATGTGGGGTCTAGACAAATGTTAGGTGCTTTCTCTCCTCTGTCATGAAAACAGTTCCTATATCTAAACGAGATGTGTTATTTTGTCTGTAATTCATACCGAAGACACAAAACACATATGCCTTATTCATGTTTACCCCTCAGCACCCAGCTGAAATGCCACTTTCAGTAACCCAGTCTCCCTCATGAGTCCCATAAACCTTATTAGCATCTCCTCCAAAGTGCTTGTTGAATCACTGGGCTGTTACACAGATATAATATATGTATGTATTATGTTATGTTTATATATACATATGTAATATGATAAAAGCATACAATGAATATTTGAATTCTAAAAATTACAGCAAAAGACACATTGCCATCAGTCCTCCCCAAAATGTGCCCCATCACTTTGAACCTTCCCAGTGGACCTTGCCCTTTCCCGAGGCAGGTCTGGAGGTCCTCTTTCAGGAGCATCCTTAGCTACACTGCTGTGGTTACCCTGATGTGCTCAATCAACTCAAACATTGATCTTTCAGGGCATTTTGACTTTGAGGAAGAGCCAGAAGTCACGCGGTGCCAGATCCAGTGAATAAGGCACATGAGGACGCACTGTCGTTTTTAGTTGGCACACATCACCACAAACACTTTGGACCAACTCAGGACACTGAGACACCCTCGCCAGCAGAAGTAAAGACCCTCCCAAAAGAGGACTTCTGGAACTGCTTTAGAACGTGGTGAGAACGATGGGCTGAGTGTGTTTGAAGTGAGGGGAAGGACTTGAAGGAGATGAATAGCAACATGTCTTTTACTACACTAATCTTCTTAAATTTAAACATCCACTGTTGTTTTGTTCACAATTTGTGTGTCTTCCAGTGCGAATTCCTTGGGGGCAGAAGTCATCCTATTTATATCGGTGTCCCAGCACTCCAGGTCGGGACTGACACCGAGCAGAAATTTGCACGGATGGCTGGTTGAACAGTGGGTGTGTGGCAGGGAGGGTGGGGGCTCTCCAGCCCCCTTGCCTGGGACAGATGTAGATAACTATTTCCCATCTATCTCCTGTGGTTTCACAGTGCGCTCGATGACTTGAGCAGCACATTACTGGGTAAATGGTGCATTACTCTATTACTTTGTGAATAATGAATACTTCCCTCCTTGGTACCAACACACAGAGAATGTAGAAGCAAGTGCCCAGGGTGGAGGTAGAATCAGCTCCATCACTGAAGCATATGGAGATGCTGGAGTTGTTCAAAGCTTATGTGAACTCTTAGCATCCCAAGTCCTCTCCCATCTGGCCCCACCCTCCCTTCCCAGCCTCTCTTCCCTTCTGTCCCTTTGCTGAGTCACCCAAGAACATTCCAGATGCTCCATCACAGTCCATTAGCCCTTCACTGCACATGCTCAGAACACCACAGTATTTCTGTCTTTGCATTATTATTTATCTACTTTCTAGAGGAGAAAAAAATGAAGATTAGAGAGACATAAGTAACTTCACAGCTGGTAAGTAAAAACTCTAGAAATTTACAGGGAATGGCAACATTCAAGAGGACATCAGAGTCAAATGCACATCCCCAGCCCGACTCCTGTGGTTGGGCGGACAGCATGCCTGGAAGATGGGCTCAGGGGGACAGAGGTGAAGGATCCACGCTGGAAACCAATCAGTGACCCAACGGTTGGGCTGTAGGTAAAAACAGAAAAGCCTGCATTCAATAAATCTTTGGTGACACCGCGGAACTCTAAAAGTATATTAAAGGCTTAAAGCTACTTTAGGGCTTATCTTATCCTAAAGAAAATACAAAAGAACATAGGCACTCTCTCTCTTTTACTTGGACTGTAAGATGATTTGAGTGGATTAAGAGAGCACTGTTATACCATCCTAATGACAGTGGAGGTGGCCTCGATGTTATGGCTTGAATCTAAGATATTTCCTGAGTCTCGTGTGCTTGTAAGGTGATTGGATCACGAAGGAGGGGGCACTATACTTACCAACAGACCAAGTCATTGGTAATTTCAATGCTATTGGGAGGTGAGACATGGTTGGCGGGATGGGTCAGTGGGGACATGACCCTGAAAGGCCCCTCCCTTCTTTCTCTGCTTCCGGTTGCCATGCAGTGACCAACTTTCCTCCACATTGGGCCCCTCCGCCATTGCTGTCTAACTGCATGAACTAAGACCTGAGAAACTATGAGTTAGGAATAAACTTCTCCTCTCTCAAGCTGAGGTGTCAGAATCTGTGTCCTAGTGACAGGGAAGTGACTAAGACCCTTGGCAAGCCCCATGCAAGGCAGTCAGAGCACAGATGAAGAGAATCTCAGCACTGTGTGTTAGCCGCACTGAGGGTTACACTGGATTGTGTCTCCTTGACTGGGTCTGGGATCTGCCTGCCACATGAACGGTACATTTCTAGGTGTCCGAGTGGGTTACGGAGAGGTGACCTTTAGTACACTATCTGGCCCCTGCTTTCTCAGGCATGTTTCCCAGCTCTGCTTTTCAACCACCACTAACTGATCATCTCTGTTCAACCACACCCTTCCTTCCACTGTGACGTTTCTGCCTTGGACCAGCTGAAAATGGACTGAAGCCCCTGAAGCCATGACCCAAATTAGACCTTTCTCCCTCAGGTTACAGGTGCCAGACAGTGTATCCCAGCACCAGGGGGGCTGACTACTCAGGTTTTCAACACAGTCCTGACAGGAAGGACATCCTAAAGTTTCCCTGAGGTAACACACTGAGAGGAGACTTGGCAGGAGAGGTATGTCCTATATTATCAAATGGAAAAGAGAACTGATAAAAGAATAATTGTTACTGAATCCTGACTCCTCTTTGAACTGCTGGCCTAGGGAAACATGGATGATAAATTTAGCCATATCTACATATGTACGTGTGTATGTGGATATACCCTATATCCCATGAGAATAATCTGAAAACCAGAAGGACCAAGGTTGTGATTTGTGGCAAGTACTCATTCTTTTTTTTTAATGGTTTCCCTCAGGCTAGCACATGAGTACTTTCAGGGCACGTTGACATACCTGCTAAAGTTAACGTTGCCTTTGTTTGTACAGTGCTCAAGAGCATTTGCGCTCGAGTTAGTCAGTGATATTTTTCTAGGGCAGCCCACACTCACTGAAACAAGCCACGAAAATTAAAATGGCTCCACTAGACAATTAAGAGAAATCATAAAGTGATGAGACTGCATCTGCAGTGCTGATCCCCAGTCCTTTTCCTGAGGTTGCGTGAACAGTGTGCCCGGAAGATGAGCTCAGGGGGACAGAGGTGGAGGGTCTGTGCTAGAAACCAGTCAGTGACCCAATGGTTGGGCTGGAGGTGAAAACAGAAATAATTATTCTTTGTAGAAACACATTGCTGAGATAGCTCCCTTTGGTGGTTATTCCGTGCTCATTAGCTTCTACAAGGTTTGATCAAAAATACAGCGAATGTTTAATTTTTTAAAATTTTATTCAATAAAAGACATGTTTCCATAAGCTTCCCTCAAAATATTCTCCCTCACGTCAACATACTTATCCTATTGCTCTATCTACTTTCTCTTTTTTCCCATTTTATTAGTATATACATGTAATACACAATGGCTGCATTGAGCTTGAGAATTTTGTGTGTGTGTGTGTGTGTGTGTGTGTGTGTGTGTGTGTGTGTATGGTGTCAACTTCCAATTCCTTTTGCCCTCCCTGTTTTTCACCCTCCCACCGCCACTCTCATCCCCCCTGACTTCCAACCTTATGTTATAAGTACCAGTTGGAATCTTACCCATTTTACCCATCACCCACTCGACTCTTATTTATTTACACTTTGGATTTTCAGCAAGATCAGGCACATCCAGGGTGATAAGGCTATAGACTGGGTTTGATTTTTTAGGAGGTTTTTTTTTGGGGGGGGGGGTTGTTTTTTGTTTTGGTTTGGTTTTTTTGAGACAGGGTCTCACTCTGTAGCCCAGGCTTGTCCTGAACCTATCATATAGCCCAGGGTTTTTCACATTAGAGAAACCATCTGACATTTAACCTTTTGAGTCTAAACCCTTCATTAAACATAATGGTCTCAAGTCATATCCATTTACCTACAAAGGACTCAAATCTATCTGTTTTGATGGCAGAGTATTGTACATATACCACATTTTTATATCCACTGGCCTATAAATATTTCAGCAACTTCCATAATTTAGTTATTGTTAGTTATGCTGCTATAAATATGGACATGCATATATCTCTGTAGTGTGTTGCTTTTAACTCTTTTGGAAAGATACCAAGAAGAGGTATCCCTGGATCAAATGGAATATCTGCTTTCACTTTTTTGAGGAATCTCCATACTGCGTCGTGACTGTATAAGCATAGAGTTCCACCTGCAATGAAGTTTCCTTTCTCCCCTGCACCCTCCCCAGCATCTATTGCTGTTTGAATTCTTGATATATGACATTTTCACTGGGGTAATATGGTACCTTAATGTTGTTTTGACTTGCATTTCTCTAAAGGCTAAGAATGTTGGACTTTTTTTTCATTTATTTGCTAACCATTCGTACTCCTGATGTCTCTGCACCTATGCAAAGAGATGTTGATGGAAAAAGAATTTATCCCACAAGAAATGGCTGTACCCTAATTGTCAATGACTTTCTAATGATTGCCACTCAATAAAGAGTTACCTGACAAGGCCCAAACTCTGACATTTTGGCAGCATTTATTTTTCTTACATGAATCACCCCATATTCATAGGCACAGAAGCTGTCAAAAAGCCCAGTGAGCAAACTCAGCCTGGCAGATGCCACAGTGAGCCTGAGAACACAAGGCCATCCCCCTCCAGGTTCCAGCAGGCAGACAGAAGGTGATGGCACAAATCGAGCTGCATGCTAATGTCTCCAAAGTGCAGAGACCAGAACAATGGCCAGGCAAGCTGAGTCATGCGGAGGTGCTTACCTTACAGCGAAGGACTTCTCACTGCGTAGATTTCCGGATTGTTAAAGGCAAAAGCAGCTTCATAAACATAAAATAAAATAGGCCTTTAACTGAAAACAAAAGCAATCTAGGGATACCTTAAATGCTTTATATGATAGAAAAACACATTTTTAAAGAGAAAATAATTAAATGGATTTATTTTATTTCATTTCATTTCATTTTTTGAGGCACTGTAGCCCACGACGGCCTTAGACTCCCTAATTGGATTCTTTTAAATTAGGGATCACTAAGGCATATTTTTATACCCCAGGCTTAAGATGTTTTGATTTATAATTGTTAGACTTTATGATAATGTAAAGCATCCCCACACAACCACTCTGTTTTTCAATTTTCATAAGAACCTGTGAGATAGCCAAGACTCTATTACAAAAGCAGCTTTGTGTCGGATGGTGTAGCCTGACTCGGGCTGGCATAAGTGCCTAACCATGCTAGAGCAGAAGGGGCTATGATGTTCACTGGTCTATCAAATGCACTTTGACTCATACTGGGTTTCCTGGATGTAACCCCACCTGTAAGTTCAGGATTTCTGCGACTTATAGCATCTTCCTATGCACACACGAGTCCTGGGAGCCTTCTGGGAGCGTGTGAAGTCGCCCACGTCCAGGGACACCTTCTTACTGACATCCTCAATGCTGCTACCACGCCACCTGCAAATTCTGAGAATGCAAAACCCTGCACATCCACTCTTATTCCTTTTGTTGGCCTCCAAGCTCAACCTAAAAGCATCAGTGTGGTCTATTCAGCCCTTCTCAATGGCCTCCCATCTCCCGCCCCTGGACCTCCCGGATATCCACCTACATTGTCACTCTCTCCGAC
The DNA here is from genome assembly GCA_004027205.1 of Ctenodactylus gundi. Taxonomy (NCBI): domain Eukaryota; kingdom Metazoa; phylum Chordata; class Mammalia; order Rodentia; family Ctenodactylidae; genus Ctenodactylus; species Ctenodactylus gundi. The sequence continues at coordinate 15,055 of PVKB01005581.1, read as the reverse complement.
TGGACTGCTGGCTCTTGGGCTTCCTTTATCTCCCCAGCTTTGCATGTTAATGTATTTGCTCTTTTCTCCTCTGCTCCACTGGGTGAACTCGGATCAGCTGTTCAAGATTAGAGTCAGATTCCTCCTTAGTTTCATGGTTCACCTGAAGCTGCTAGAATGTCTGCCCTCCTAGAACGTCTTGCTCCACCTGAGATCAGCATTAGGTGTCAGGCAGGCTCAGGGAGGCAGGTACCTTTGCCATTTCTCCTGGGATCTCTTCAACATCCTCTAGGCCAAGCATCTTATCTTTGGCCTGGGAAGATCTTTTCCTGCTAAAAAATAATGAGAAACAAACAAGTAAGTCCTTACAAAGGAGGCAGTTGAGAAATTACCCTGCATATGGAAAAGATAATGATTCCTGAAAACCTAGAAAACCACATAGCTGGGAATATTCAGCAATGGAGGGAAGTAAGGACGGGAAGAAGGAATGAAAGAGGAAAGAAGGAAAAAGGTGGGGTACGTGTGTTTGAAGCAAAGGGGGGTATTTTGAGGGAAGTTAATGGCAACATGTCTTTCTATAATAATAATTTTTTAAAAATATTCACATTCACTGCTTTTTCCCATTGCATCTCTAGGTCTTAGATCAGTCTGCTGTGCAACAATAGATGATTGATGCAGCGTAGATCAATTCATACGGCACTAGGGGGCACACATCACCTTGTCATCACAGGGTTTGGCTTCAGAACACATTACGGAGCCCTTCACAGGGGATCCACCAACTCTCTTCCCTAAACTTAGGAGCCTTCAAGGCAAAGCAGGGACAGGAAGTGCTTCCTGTGTTCATCCCTTCATCCCTTCATTGCCACATCCTGGCCCTCCTACTGCCATTACTGAAGGTCCAGGTGGGACAGTCCAAGGAAAATCAGGCCAAGGGAGAGGGAGGAATCTGCCCTGACCAGCCCCAGGAGGCAGAGGAGGGGGAGAGAAGAGAGAGGAACTCTTGGGAGAGGCAGCCCCTCACTTCCGGCCTTCTACAGAAAGCCCTCCAGGAGACAGAAAAGCAAATTTGCACAGAGAGCAACTAAAAAGGAAAAACTTCCCATTGTGACCTAGAATTAGAACCTCTTTCCTGGATTCTAGAAATTCTTCACTTACAAAGACAACTTCCATATCTTTGTTCTCAGATTCATGGGCATCAGAGCTCCTCTGCCTCAGGTGGGTGGGCAACAGAGCACCCCACGCTCTTTCCCCAGGGGGCCAAATGTTGTCATTTTCCAGCCTCCTGGGCCACCTTTCTCTGCTTTCTGATAAAAGAGCTGAATCTGCTTTATTATGCCTAACGGTAGCCTTTCTGAAGTTCATGTTCACTGACACCAGGCTCTGTCCAGTGAACAGTTGCTCAAGTGAATAATCAACAAAGTGTTTGCAGATCAAGGCTCCTTAGCTGGCCTTAATGGACAAAGGATGTAGTACATTGAGGCCTCATTTACAGCAACACATGTTGATTTGCATGAGCTTTTCCATGTCTAAAATTCTTAAGTAATTTTTTTGAAAAATGAATTATAAATGTCACCTTTGTTCAATTCTCACTAATTATTTCCATCTCACTAGATGGTTCAGATTATGCTCTGGGTGAATTACCAACAAATCCTGAATTTATGTAGCTCAAATTTAAAAAAAAATTTTTTTTCAACAGTGATAGTTATTTAACTCTAATCCAGCGATTCCTTCCTGGTTTAAAGACTACCTCAGATGATGGGACTATTCCTTTATGAATGCACAGGTAGAATGAGGTGGGTGTGAGCTGGAAGGAAAGAGAAGAAAAACACAGGAGGGAGAGAGAGGAAGGTCCAGAAATGCGAGTGGAAACCTGGGCAGGCACACATACAGGCAAGAGGGCCCAACACTGAGGACCTGGGAGCTGGTTCTGAGCCCAACTCTGGCCTCTGTAAGGAACAAGAAGCTTCCTGAAGGCCTGTGTCTGTGTCTATGATGGGGGAATCACTGCTCACTGTCCTAGCAGTAACACTGAAATACGAAAATAGAATGTCTTCATATTTTCTAGTGGATATATCAGAATTTCATGGAGTATCTGCCTGAAAAACAAGGATTTATTTTTCATGGTTCTGAAGAAAGAAAGCCTAAGGTTCAGGTGCCAGTGGATCCTGTGTCTGGTGACAGTCTTGGTTTGCAGAAGGTTACCTTCTTGTAGGCTCACCTGGCAGAGTTAGGGCTTAAGGGAGCAATTGCTCATGCCTCGTGTTAGGAGGGCACTGATTCTGTCCCGAAGGTTCCAACTTCATAACCTAATATACTTCCCAAAGACCCTATTTCTGAATAGCATCACAACAGGAATGAGGATTTCACATATGAATATATGTGGGAGGGGACAAAAATATTCAGTCCTTGGCAACATATCTGTATGAACCGGGGTTTTCCAGAGAAGTACAACCAATGGGAAACAGATGATAGGCAGACAGATAGATGGTAGATATAAGTAGATAAATAGATAAGTAGATAGATGATAGACAATCACTGATAAAGTAGATATAAGCACTAGATACAGATAGGCAGGAAGGTAGGCAGACAGATGCTTGGTGGACAGATAGAGGGAGAGAGGGATAGGCAGACAGTACAAGCAACTGGCCCACACAACTCTTGGGGTCGAAATGTCCCGCGACTTTTCTTCTGCACACTGAAGTCCCTGGAAAGCTAATGACAGAGGTCAGCTGGAGTGCAGAACACTGGAAACCAGAAGGGCTAATGGCATAATCCTCAGTCTCAGGACTGGAGAAGACAATGGAATCTCCCTTTCTCTACCCGCTGGTCTACTCTGCCCCTCCACGGATCAGATGATGCTCACCACACTGAGAAAGCAATCTGTGCCATTCATGTCTCTAATTTAAATGTAGTTTCATCTAGAAACTCCATCACTGACACAACAGAAACAATATTTAGCCAACTACCACAGCACCCCATGATCCAGTCAAGTAGGCACAGTAAAGTCATCCATCACAGTATGTGCCCGTGCTCTTAAAAAGCGATCCAGGGCGTAAAAGATCATGATGGCAGAGAGAAATGCTTCAGTTGCCTATCACTTCGATCGCTAACTCTACTTTTCCAAAATCACTCACACTGTGTCAATGTGGGTACAAGTGGCTTTACAAGGACCCCAAGGAACTGAGTTTCCTTGCAGCCCTTTTGTCAGAGAGAGTGGAGTGTTTAGTAGATGGCCCGTGGAACATTTGCTTTTTTATGTCATATTCCAAGCCTGCTTTTTTTTTCCTTGTCTACTCTGTAAGAGTCAAGTTTCCACCGCTAAGACACAATACCTGACACCTATGACTTCTAGGAGGAGAGGTACTCTGGATCATGATTTCAGGGGATTCAGTCCATGGTTTACTAGCTCCACAGTAGGACCATTATGGGTGGAAGTGTTCTACAGAATAGCACTTATTCTGTGTAGCTCCTTGTCCACAAAATCCAAGAGGCAGAGCAGAGGACAGAGCATCAGAGAGGGAAGACCAAGGACCACATAAGGCACCAAAGTCAGGCTTCTGTGACCCACCCAGACACACCCAGGAGTGTGCCCTACCGATCTCCTAGGTGGATCCTAATCAAGCTGACAGTCATCCTAACCACCACATTCTCCAAGGCAACCCTTCAAAAAAGGACCCAAGCATCCACTAGAATCAAACTATCCGCATGACATTAGTATCTCTAAGGACACAATAGCCAGGACCCAAATTGTTATCAGCTATCCTCCAGTGCTCGGCTCTATACTCTAAAACTATCCTATCCCTTGCCCCTCCTACTGTATTAAAATAACCTTCTCTAGGATCGAGGCTTATGATTGTGGTACTCCAAAGCCTTATCCAAAGCCAAAAATAAAATCTTCTCATCACTTTGCAGAGCCCACCCTGAGCCGCGAAGGCTCACGCTTACTTATATTCTCTCCTACTACATTCCTACTCCCACTTCTTCAAATGCATGGTGGTTAGATACAGCAATTCCCCCATTGTACTGTGCACTTACCTGTGACGTGGCACCAGCTTCCCTGGGTGGTCAAAGCATCCCTGAATGAATCACAGTGAGGAAAAGTCTCCACTTCACAAATAGTCTTTGGCGTGGGTGGTACTTTACCTTAGTGAATCTGTCAACTGCTTTTTCAGGCTAGGGAATCATAGCAACCTTTGCAGCACTGAGCTTGAGAAAAATTAGCCAAAAAACTCACTAATGTGACATAAATTGCAAGTGCATGCTGGGCAGACGGAGGAGAAGGAGGATGGGTAATGCTAAGAAGGTGACTCACAGGCACCGTGGCAGTCCTCAGCGCTCAGGCTCCTGGAATGATCGAATCGTCACTGCAACCATTTATATTAATAGCAAAAAGAGGTTTCCACTGGCCAACAATGAGATGCTCCAAAATGACCTCTAAATTTCATCACTCCAGTCTAGACTCAAGGGAACCAAGGGAAAGTTCCAAGAGAACGTGGGATCTTATGACCTCTAGGCAAATGAATGAACGTACTGGTCACTTTGGGATTCCTTTCCATTGCCCATGAAACAGGTGCCACCGTTTTGGGTCTCCAGTGCCACCAGAAAATCTCCCAGCCACTCGTGTCCACTTGTCTCCTATAGATCTTCACTCCAGGGCTACCCCAAGTGGCCACCAGATTACAAGTCCCTCCAGGTAGATTTGGGCAGCCTCGTCCACCCTTATGGCTTCCATTACACTTGTGACTTTCTATTATCTTTGCCACTACTGCCACAAGAGACAGACCATGACTTAGGAAAGCCACATCTGTTACCGTCACTCCGAGTGCTGGGCCCAATTAACTTTGAGATCCCTAGAAGGTGAGTATGTCGTAGTTTAGAGTCAGGATGGGAGTGGGTCTTTGTCATTCTCTTCTGTGGTGGGCTCCACACCAAATTAATAGCCTCAGGCTTGGGCCTCGTGGCTTCGCAGCTTTCCCACCTCCATCTTCTCTTCCAAGCCACGGGACGTAGACACGGAGACGTCTGGAGGAGACAACCTTCTCCGCCAGGAACAAAGAGCTCTTTTCCCAGCTGCTTTGCAGACTACTGGCCAACAACATGCATCTTTTAACCCTTTTAAGAATTGTTGGAAAAATGACTCAGCAGTTAGAGCACTTGCCTAGCAAGCTCTAAGTACTTGTGTTCGATCTCCAGCACCACATAAACTGGGCATGGTGACACATGCCTGCAATCCCAGCACTCGAGAGGCTGAGGCAGGAGGATTGCCATGAGTCCAAGGCCAGCCTGGGCTCCATAGTGAGTTCACGACCAGCCTTGGCCTAGAGCAAGATCCTGTCTCAAAAAAGAAAAAAAAAAATTCCTTGGGAATAGGGACCAGTCCACAGTGGTTCTTTCCCTCTGGCTCAGGACAAATTTGAAGAGAATCTGTCTTATTTAGTGTTTTTATTGCTGGGACACAGTACCCAACATCCAGAACCTACAGGAGGAAAGATTTATTTTAGATTGCAGCTTCAGATCTCGGTCCATTCATGCTCAGATGGCGATGAGGGAAGAACCTGGCAGAGAGCCTCACTGGAGACAAGCTGTTCACCACAAAGCAAGAGAGGGAGGGAAATGAGCAAGGAACAGTAGAGCTGGCCCCACCCTTCCGGGCATCTCCCAGGGTCCCGCCCCTCTGACCAGGCCCTGACTCCCAACAGCACGGGACATCAGTGGATTAACCCTCATCAAATCACCTTTTAAACATGAGGTTTTGGGGGCTGTTCCAGATCCAAGCCAGGATAGCATCTCAGCTTCACATCTCCCAGTGGGGTAGGTGAGGCCTTCCTGAGGATGACATCACAGCAAACTCACTTCTCCTTCAGCCCACTCCCGCTTCCTTTCTTAGCACCTACAGACACTGATACTACAAATGTTGCCTAAAATACTTCCTGCCTACTCATCTGCCTCCCAGTGCCTACTTCCTGGATCCCGGCCTGTAACAATGCCTTTCTCTTCATCTCCTCAGCCCACTTCTGATTTCCATCACACTGGGCTAGGCAGTCTAGGGCAAGTGGACCATTCCCAATCACTAGCCTCTGCTGGTCTCAGTTTCTCCCCGAGACTTCCCTCAGGAGTACAGTTTGCACACTAGTACAACCCAGAGAGGGGAAAGCTTGTGGGCAAATGCTTAGACTGTCCACACTTGGGTGGGAGGAGACATGTTCTAAGTCTCCAGAGTGTCCCTAGAGGGACGGAACTTCAGCTGTTCCTCCCAGTCCCTCTCAGCAGTACACCCTTTTCCTAGCCTTTCTCCTTCCCTGACCCGCTTCTCCATACCCTGCTTACACTTTCTGAGGTCATCTCCTAAAATAAGTCACCAACACTCAAGTTCTTGCCACAGGGTCTGTTTGACTCTGAGAATGTGAAACAAAGATGCCCGTCTTTCTCTTTAATTATGTTGGAAATTCTCCTTCCTGGATGTATTTCCCATCTCTGAGACACAATACCTGACACCTAAAACTTAAGGGAAGAGAAGTTCATTTTGGCTCAAGGGGATGCAGTACCTGATCAACTGGCTCCAGGACAGGAACATCATGGCAGAAAAGTATGGCTGGAGAAGCAAACTGCTTAGTTCGTGGTGGTCAGGAAGCAGACCAGGGGAAACAGCACCAGATGGAAAAGGGTGGGGGAACAGATATACACCCCACCGTTATGCCTTCATGTTCTACCCACATGCGCACAAGAGTCTCTACTAATCTCCTGGGAAGCTCCCAAGCCAATCAAGTTGACACAATCAGCTTAACCACTACATTGAGGGTTAGTGGTCGAAGGAGACAAGATCCAGGTTTAGAGGACTGTCGGTGAGGACAACAGCAGGAGGATGCCAGGGAAACAAGCTGGTCAACTCTCATGATGCCTTAGTCAATGGAAATATATTTTACGGTAAAATTTTTAAGGGAAGACAGAGCTGAAGCAACACTTGTGCTGTACAGAACTCCCAGGAGCCATAAGGGAAGACATCCTAAGGGCCAAATAATCACAGTACCTGAACAGGTATCCTACTGCATGCAGGGTTTCACTTGTCCACTCAGGTTGGTTAAATCGTTATAATTTTTACAGATATACAAACTGAGGCTTAGAATTGCATGTCTCTACAATCTTATAACCATCAGCTTAAGAGGCAGAAACCAAATTTAGACTAAATCATTTCTATTCCCCAGAATCCTCACCAGGAGGCCAGTGGCCCTTGAAAAGTGCACATACCTGGGTGTTGTGGTTTGGATCTAGAACATCCTAAATAAGCCTCATCTATTCAGTTGCTATGGAACACTTATGGATTCGATGTGCTGAAAGAGTTAGGGGGCAGTGAGGAGAGGTGGATCACCGGTGTGTGGTGAAGACGTAAGTGTGAGAGATTATATTACAAAACTGTGGCCTAAAAGGATAATAACTCCTACCCCAGCTCCTGCTGGAGGCCCCTGATCCTTTCTGTTGTGATGCTCTGAGCAGCTGCTCTCTGCTACACCCTTCCGGCCACTGCCATCCTGTCATGAGACCTCCTGAAACTGTGAGCCAAAATAAATATTTCCCCCTTAAGTTGTGGATGTCGGGTATTCTGTCCCAGTGACAAAAGACACTAAGGGAGCAAATTTTGGGCAATGTAGGGTCTACAGTGCAGAAAATCAAAAAGACATAGTCTGTGTACCGCAGGGAAAGGTGTAGGAATGGGTGCTTTCAAAATAACAACAGAAAGTATGGTCAAAAATTAAGGTGAGTAGTACTCCATTGTGTACATATACCACAATTTATGTATCCACTGGTCTGTTGATGGGTATTTTGGTGTCCTCCACCTTTAGCTATTATTTATTGTCCTGCTAGGAACATAGAGGTTGAGGCTTTAATAGGTAAACAGACACAACTTGAGACCATAATGTTCAGTGAAGTGAGCCAGACGCAAAAGGTTCAATATCGAATGATTTCTCCAGTATGAGAAACCCAGAGTACAGTTACCAGAGTACAGTTATTTTATAGAACTAAATGGGGAAAATAGTAGAAACCAGTGTGGAGGGGGAAGGTCAATGAGGAAAAGGGGACGAATTTATAATTGTGACATGCTATATGTGTGCACAAAACACTCAAGTTCAACATAAACATTATGTATTGCATATACACATGAGAATAAAATGGGAGAAAATGGGGTAAATGTTTAAATTTTTAAAACTATGGAACAGTAAAACACATTGCCATTAATCTCCCTCACTTTGCACATATTTATCCCTTCACTCTTGCCACATTCTGAAACAGGTCTGGAAGTCCTCGGTTGTGGCTCTCATGGCCACTTTCGCATCCTGAAGTGATTCAGAAGTTGATCCTGTCGTGGTCATCTTAACTTTGGAGAGCCAGAAGTCACACAGTGCCAGATCCCATGAACATGGTGCATGAGGACTTGCCACAATGTGTTTATTTGACAGAAATTACTATAAACTATTTAAATCAATTCAGGGCACTGAAGTAGCACCAAAAGACACTAAAGACAAGACTCCTGGAACCACTTCAGAGAGCAGCAAGAATGGAACAGTACAGCATACAGAATACAGGAACAGTAGTATTGTATGGGGGATTAAGGGCAACATGTCTCTTACTCTAATAAATTTTTAAGCTTAACATTCATGCTAATTTTTTTTTATCATACCTCATACACTGGGAAGAGGAGAGAATGAGGCAAGAGATATGGTACCCACAAAATCTTCAAGGTCAGTAGGCAGTCCTTGAGATAAGGGCTGCTTCTGAGCTGACTGTGGCTGTGCTCTGTCCTGAGAAGGGACTTTAGATTTAGTACGACGCCACCCAGCTGTCACCTTGCATCCACCTTTACTGAGTGCTCTTGAGCTGGAAATAAAGCAGTGAACACAAGAGGCAAGTGCCCCGGGCCTCTGCTCTCAAAGCGCAAATGTGTACACAGGGGACACCAACAGTAAACAAATTAATGGAGAGTAGATGTTCCAGGGTAATTAAAGCTACGGAAAAACTAAGACAGGGATGACCTGGAAGAGAGCAGGTGCAGATGTTGTCTTAGATTTGCTGGGGAGGAGCCTGCACAGGGAAGGTCATAGTCACGGTGCTGCAAGGATAACAGGCCCGCTGTGGGTACTTGGGAGCTTTGGGAGAGAGCTATACAACACCAGCTCAGCCACTGCTCCTTGAAAGACAACAACCTCAAAACCCAGTAACAACCAAGCCTTGGAAAGTTTAACCCCCGCCCCCAATTTTCCAAATTCTTGTGAATCTAATATTATGTACCCTATAGCTTGTAGATCTTGTGTCCCCTTTGCTCTATGTCACCTGGTGACAATTGTGAATTAACCTAATAGTTTTCAACAAGGATCTCAACACACAGTCTGTTTATGGTTAATATATTTATTTACTAAGATTTGGAGGTCTGTGAGGGCAAGGTCCCACTCTCCAGCCCACAGCCTCTACACTCTCTCTTTTCTCCCTCACTCTATTCCCCTCACCCCTTGCCAAAACAGCTTTTCTCTCTCCATTATGTATTTCCTTCCTTCCTTCCATTCTTCCTTCCTCCAACTGTCATGCTTAAGATCTGGGATGACCCCCAAAGCCCCAGATTTTGAAAGAGAGTCAACCGTGGGGCCAATCCATTGATGTTCTATACTGTTACAGTCAGAAGGACAGATCACTGGGACTGGACTCAGAAAGGGTAGACCACAGGGACGTGGCCTGGAAGGATGGACAGCAGCTCTGCCCTTCCCCTCTTGGCCACCTGTCTTGCCATGTGTGACCAGCTTTTCTCCAGCTAGCCCTACACCACGCCCTTCCACCACAGCTGTCTGTCCATGAACGAACTGGATTTCCTGAAACTGTAAGCTAAAATAAACCTTTCCTCCCGTATTTTGATGTTGGGTATTATGTTCCAGCAACAAAAAGTAACAAAGACATCAACTCTGAATTTGTCAGCACAGGAGATTTCCTTCAGAGGAATCCGAGGATCCCTGCTAAGAAAATAAAGTGTTGCCTTGTCTCGATCCTCCTGGCCAGGCAGGTAAGTGGGTAACAGCGCTGAAGTCTTGTCATCACAGCCCTGGGACTGGAGGATGGTCAGCCATGGAGAACAGCTTGCATGAAGACCTGCACGGGAGTGTTCATCTCTCCTCTAAAGGAAAAATCAGGTCAGCTATAAATGGAAAGGACAGGAGCATAGTGAAACCGCAGATTTCTGCAGGGTTTCCTTGGGAATGATCTTCAGGGCTGAGAGCAGAGATGCCCTTGGAACCAGGTGGGCTCTTGGCAGAGCTGGCTCAGCCTGCTTTACCGACAAACACACACATTGCTTTGATGCTAAGCCTGTTTACTGGGGTATCTTATTTCTGTTTTGTTTTATTTTTTAACCTGGATTTAGTTGTAAGATGGGAGATAGTTTTTGTCAAAAATGGCCCTAAGTGATGGTAAACACTGTCCGCCAGGGATATCCTTGTCACGAAACCCATTTTTCCTTTTTATCCGGCCTTTCAGCTTGGGATGGCACTACCATTGACTCCACCCTGAATGAATGCCAAGACACTTTTTCTAATCTTTCTAAGACCAAAGTAGTTGGTGCTATTTCCATTTTACAGATGAAGAAACTAAAGATCAGGAAAGGTGCTCAAAGGCACACACCTGAATTGGGAAAGTGCCCAACCCTTCTGAAGTGGTCCCGTCATCCAGAAGGAAGAAGGCTCCAGGCTTTCCTGAGCTCCATAAAGGAAGACACTTGCCTGTTCTCTGGGTGCCTTTTGCAAGAACAACCTTGGAGCAGCACTGTGACTGACTACATTCTTCAGCAGAGTCAGGATGACCATAACAGATCACCAGTGGGCACTGAGCACCCATCATGTAAGATCCAGGGCCTAGAGAGAAGCTGGGGTGCAATACAAGTAGTAAAAAGGAGATATCTAAGCAGCAAGAGATTTTACCCCACTCTTCAGTGCTTACAGTCCAATGAGTCTTCAAACATGCCTACTTGGTGACTTTAAGAAGCCACGAGAAGAATCCAGACACAGGAGACACAATTCTTACCCTCCTCATCTTCTGTAGCTCAAGATAGGACTGGCTGATTATCACTCTAGCCAGTGGTTTCCTTGCTTGGCTGTTGTGAGGACCGAATGACACAGCACCTATGACAGTTATTTTGTAAGTTAAATCACTAGTTCAGTACCACTAACGAGGGCCGTATGAGGCCCTAAGTCTAGGCCTTGTGCTTGCCTGTTTCAGCATCCTCATTGGATGGAACCTCAGTTACAATTATCATTATCACCAGCAGTCATAGAAACAACACAAGATGCTCGTTGAACTCTACTATTGCACCAGTCCTGATAGTCAGCACTGTCAAATCAAAAGCTACCTAATCCAACCAACCAGGGAGAATAGTAGGGTTACCTCCATCTTAAGGAAGCAGCTGCTGAGGATATCACAGAGAAAGGGTCTGGGCCTCAGGAAGAAACCGGGACAGTGCTTATATCCTTCCAGGCCACTTCCTCAGTGATGGTCCACATGGCCAGTAATGGGTCACACTCCCAGTAACCTGCTCCTCCTGAGCAGGTGCCCCCTCCTACCAGCAAATGAAATACATAGGTAATCCATGTTATACCCAGATTTCGGGGAGCCCCAGATAACCAGAGAACCAGTCACGCATGCAAGAACAAGAAGCTTTTATTTGAGCTTAAGCACGGGCCCTCAGACATCACCAATGCTGTGGGTCTGTCCAGAGAGCCCAGAACAAAGGCTGAGCAGGGTTTTTATGAGGTAGGGGCAGGGGTGGTTACAGGAAATGTGATGTAGGTACATCATCATTTTACATAGAACCAATCATAAGTACACAGTTTTTATGATGGAGACGCTGACCAGTCAGATGAGGCAGAGTGGCCATATCTTTTGTCACAACCCAATCATGACCTTTAGGAGACTTTTGAATGTGACCAATCACGCATGGTGTTTTAATGGCCTGGGTAGGCTCTAAGGGGGCATCGAGTGATTGGTTAGCTGTAATTGGGCAACTATCTATAATTTTCTGGCTTTGCCCCAGGCCCAGGAACGCCAGATTGGTGTTAACTCTTTCTGATTGGCTGTAACTAGGTAACCAAGTGGCCCAAGGCTATTCTGGCCTTGGGCATTGTGTGGTCTTTGCTACAATTGTTTTACTATTCTGGGAAGCTAAAACTTAGCAACTTTTAGGATAACTTTGAAGCATTGCATGGAGTCTGTTAAGCCTGGGCTCTTCAATCCACAACATACAAATACAAGAGCCTTTTGGGGGACGTTCTACATTCAAACCATCACGGTCCCTAAAGAAAATGCCTTAGATGAAGGTTACGATCAGGCATATTGTTTTCTAGACTTGAATATTTGCAATTCTGTGCCAAGTAACTATTTCTTGGTTAAACCTTCAATGGTTTAGAACATAAAGAGGAAGAAGAGATATTCTTGGGGACCCAAGTGTTTGACAAAGAACCCCTAAACTAACTTCTCAGAAGTTACAAAACATTCTATCTGGTACCTTCTTCCTGTCATGGATGTGGGAGATTCCTTAAAGGATTCTTTAGAGCCAATTCAGGCCTTGGAGCAGTAGGGAACCAGGCTGTGGTTTCTGAGAGTGTGAAACCCTGGCCAGGAGCCACCAAGGCAAAAGCATCACTCATCCCATAATGTATCAGACTTGACCTCTGCCAGGGCTAATGTGCTTCCCCACCTTCCCTGGTCTCTGGCCCTTTGTCCACTCTGCACCCCCCCCCCCCCCACATATATCTCACCACAAGTCAATTCAGTGTTGGAACAGTAAATCTAAAGAAAAAAGACGTTAATAGTAGGAGTACTATTCAATTGTTAATCAGGTGTTCTGGTAAGTGACTTTTGATCAGCTGTGAAATCACCACATGTAACTGTGATGCACAATTCTTATACCCATTTTGTAGGTGGGAGAACTAAACACACAGAAGAAATGGTCTTAAGCAGAACTTGACACTCATGTTCCTCCAAATCTTAGTAAATAAATATAATAACTGGGGCTAGAGGAATGGCTCAGTCATTAAAGCACTTGCCCAGCAAGCACTAAGCCAAGCACTAAGTACCTGAGTTTGATTCCCTAGCATCACATAAACAGGGTGTGGTGGTACAGCCCTGTAATCCCAGTACTCAAGAGGCTGAGGCAGGAGAACTGCTATGAGTCCAAGGCCAACCTGGGGTCCACAGTGAGTTCAGGAACAACCTGGGCTACAAAGCAGGACCCTGTCTCAAAAAAAAAAAAAAAACATACATATATATATATACCATTAACAGCTTGTTGTGTTGAGTTCCTTGTTGAAATCTATTAGGTCAACAATCCAAGACATCAAATCCTGCTACTCTATTGAATATTCTAGTTATTTCTAAAGATTGTCTTATTGCAGAAAAATTCAAGTCTTCAGAAAAGTGATAGCTGAAAAGGTGGTAACCAGCAATATGTCACTAAAAAGTCCAAGTATTCTTAGCCTAGAATTGGATGACAAGGGGAAATGGTAGCATGCACTATTTTAAAAAGAAAAGCAAGCGTGTGAGCTTTTGTGGGGGCGTGGGGGGATTATAGATGTAGACCATAACAAATAGGCAGAGTGTTTTCAGTTTTGCAGACTGAAAAAGTTCTGGGGGTGGACACTGGTGATATTTCCCATTGCTGTGAACGAGCCTCATGCCAGTCACCTATGTGCTTACAAATGGTCATTGTCCCAGTGTTTTGGAAGTCTGAGGCAGAAGGACACAAGTGTGAGCCCAGCCAGGGAAACCTGGCGATTTAATGAGATTCTCTCTCTAAATCAAAAGTTTTAAAAAATGATCTGGGGCTGTAGCTCAGTGTGAAGGCCCTGGACTCCATACCCAGTACCACAAACACTAAGTTAAAATGGCAAATTATATGTGCCCGATTATGTAATCCAAATTTAAAACACAAAAAGAAACAGTAAGCACCTGATTGGCTCTCACTATATTTACCTGTAAGAGTTACCAGAAGAAAGCCCTTGTTGTGGCCAGGCCCAGCGCTGCCCGCTAGGAACTGAGGGGTAGGTAGGCTATTTCTTGGACTCGGGGAGGTGTAGAGAACGTGCAGCAGAGGGCAGAAGAGAGTCAAGGGGGCGCTTTCCCCTGGGTTTCGCTTCTGTGGTCACTGTCTTCTTCTTTGCTGTCTTAATTTAACGCCATTTGGCCCTAAGAAGCCAAAGTCTTTCCAAGACAGCCCCTCGTCCCCCCACCAAGGACTAGGGATAAATAATCCTCCCTCGGAATAAGTTAGCTAAATGATCAAACAGTTTAAAAAACCACATAAAAGCAACTGTTCAGCAGGGCCGGTTTCCTGGTGATAACGGAGTTCCGATTTAACCAGTCCCTTTCTGTTTTAATCTGGCTGGGCATCGTTTACCCAGATCATCTCGCAAATTACTCTACAGATAATTTTATCGATGTTCCCACAAATGGACCCTGAGAGCTGTGTGTGGCCTTGGCGGGAACGCCCACAGAAGCGCCACAGGAGACTGGGGCCCGGCTTCCAGGCGCAGGCCTCCCGGCGACACGGGCCCCACCCCCGCCGCCCTGGACACAGGCCTAGGCTGAGGACCCCGCTGCGCCTCTGAGCTGCTCTCTACCTGATGTCCTGGAACGCAGTTTCAGGTTAGCTCTGATGCACTACAATTACTTCCAGGAGATTGCTTTTCGGCTTAAAAGAATATTACCATTTGATTATTTTAGAACTCCAAGGGGGCCAGGTTGCAGGAAGCAGCATTTCACCGAGAGGGACTCACGCTCTCGCTGTGTGTGCCTGTGTGTGTGTGTGCGCGCGCGTGTGTCCTCCTCTCTCCTTTAGGGGATGGGGGTCGTTTCTGACTCCTCACCCTGGACAGCCTAGGGGCCGCACCGCTGCCCTGTGGGTTCCCGTGGAAGGTTTTAATGGCTGTGAACATCAGCTGTCCTGCTTGACCTCATGACAGCCCCTCGGCATGAGCTGAAACGGCAGCGCACAGCATCCACCCGGCCGACTGCGGCCTCCCGGTTTCCTATCCCCCCCCCCCCCCCCCCC